>WBNM01041431.1:19714-38855 GCA_013399055.1 Ramphastos sulfuratus
GGTTTTCTCCTTTTCTTGTCCTTTTTGATTACTTTTGTCTCCCAGGATATTCTGTGTCAGCCCTTTCTCCGGTGCCGTGCCGTGGGTGGGCAGGATCCAGCCTTGCTGTGCCATCCCAAAGGGGTGGAAAGGGTCGGGGGGGCGGGCCGCTGGGATGGGGGCTGTGATGTTGATGGTCCACGGGACAGTTCTGGGGGCCAGGTGAGTGGCAGCGATGGCCTTGGTGACATCTACTGCTCCAGGACATCCCACGGTGCCTGCTGCCTGTCATCAGCCGTGAGGTGTTCCCTTGCAGCATGGGCTCCCTGGGGTACCTTCGGGGACACACCTAGGACCCCCTTCATGGCCGCCACCATCTCACTGGAGATGCTAGGGTGCCTTCGTCATCCTCCTCCTCCTCATCTTGGCCGCTACATGGGTCCGGGTCCCTCTGATCTAAGGCACTGCCAGGTCCCTGTGTCCCCTTCCTGGCCACGCTGCCATCGTGTGGGACACTGGGCACTTCGTCCAGCCAGAGGCTCCTCCAGAGGTCCTGAGGCCCTTCCCAGATGCAGTTCAGGCACTTGACACGGATCGGGGGCTCCGTGCGTCTGGCTCTGCCCTCGCTCGGGCTCAGGCTCCTTTTCTCCATCCTTTTGTATTAAAAAAACCCAAACACCCCAAACCAAAACCCACCAAACCAGCTGGCCCAGCAAGCCAGTGCCAGGGCCTCTTCCTCCTCTTCCTTCTCCTTCTTCTCATCTTTTTTTTTTTCTTTTTCTTCTTTTTTTTTTTTTTTTTAATGACAATTCCCTCTTAAAAGTGCATTTCCTACAAAATGTGCAACACGAGCGCACTGCTCCCAGCCACCCGCGACCTGTCCACAGGAATGCATAGCTCAGACACACGGACGTAGGCCCCATGGACATGCAGGGGGACACAAGGACACACACGGGGGCAGGCGATGCACACAGGGGGACGAGGAAGGCATTGCGGAGAGATGGCAGCTGGTGCCCCTGCCCATCAGCAGCAGCCCGAGTCCTGCTGGGGCCATGGTGAGAGCATCCCCATGCTGTGTCCCCACAAGAACTGATCGAGCTGCCACTGCCGCCACCATCTCCAGCTGTGCCCACACACCCTTGGTGGCCACGAGCCCCCTCCTCGTGTTGCACCCGCTCGTGCCAAGTCGAGCTCGGCACTGTGCCACCATGTCGCCGCATCATCATGTCACCGCGTCGCTGTATCACCTCGTCACCACCTCGCTGTGCCACCGCGGCATGGCACTGCCCATCCCCAAGGTGCCTTCATAGCACGGAGCCTGCCACTGCCCCGTGGTGAGCGCACATGGCCGCGTGNATGCAGTTTTTCTTTTTTTTTTGTTTTGTTTTGTTTTGTTTGTTTGTTTTTTTTGTTTTGTTTTTGTCTTTTTCTTTTTTATCACGCGTTTCTTTTCTCAGATCTTTTAAAAAAAAAACCCAGGCTCCCCTCTCTGCCAAGCGCTTTTTTGGTGGTGTTTTTTTCTTTTTTTCTTTTTTTTTTTTTTTTTTAATGACAATTCCCTCTTAAAAGTGCATTTCCTACAAAATGTGCAACACGAGCGCACTGCTCCCAGCCACCCGCGACCTGTCCACAGGAATGCATAGCTCAGACACACGGACGTAGGCCCCATGGACATGCAGGGGGACACAAGGACACACACGGGGGCAGGCGATGCACACAGGGGGACGAGGAAGGCATTGCGGAGAGATGGCAGCTGGTGCCCCTGCCCATCAGCAGCAGCCCGAGTCCTGCTGGGGCCATGGTGAGAGCATCCCCATGCTGTGTCCCCACAAGAACTGATCGAGCTGCCACTGCCGCCACCATCTCCAGCTGTGCCCACACACCCTTGGTGGCCACGAGCCCCCTCCTCGTGTTGCACCCGCTCGTGCCAAGTCGAGCTCGGCACTGTGCCACCATGTCGCCGCATCATCATGTCACCGCGTCGCTGTATCACCTCGTCACCACCTCGCTGTGCCACCGCGGCATGGCACTGCCCATCCCCAAGGTGCCTTCATAGCACGGAGCCTGCCACTGCCCCGTGGTGAGCGCGCATGGCCGCGTGGGTCGGGAATCAGTGGCAGAGGTGCCCCCCCCGGCTCCGCTGCACCCACCCCAGCCCCAGGGCCTCCCCGCGAGTCTGCATGGGGCCAAGGAGAGGTGACAGGAGGGGTTTGTTCTACTCACATAGAGGAAAGAATGAGGGTCAAGACCTGTTTGCATATCTGACCCTCCGGCGAGCGGCAGGCAGGGCTCTGACGCCACAGCCCCACTGCCACTCCTGGGAGCATCGCTGGCACGAGTTGTGTCAGGTCTCGGCGTGGCGCCAGCTGACAGGGCAAAGAATTGTTCTTTTTCTTTTGCTTTTTCTTTCTTTTTCTTTTTTTCTTTTTCTTTTTTTTTTTCCTGCTGCTTTGTTTTCTGGTGTGCCACCAGGGTGGGGGGAAAGTCCTCCTGGGAAGGGCTGTTCTTTTGTTTGCATTTTTTTTTCCTTTTTAAAAAAGTTTGACCCTTTTCCATCTTCCTTTCCCTCGCTCATTCCTTCAGCTGTGGGTTTAGCTTGGTGTCATCATCGTCGTCATGAGTCTTCACTCTCCGTCGTCACCGCAAGGCTGGGCCTGGTGCTCGAGGACGGGGATGTTCCTCTGGGGGTGCCTAAAGCAGAGGAGAAGGGAAGCGAAGGGGCGGCACGGCGGCTGTTATCCCAGGTACCAGGACTGCCAGGAGAGAAAACAGAGGGTGGCATTAGTGCCCTGTGCCCCCCAAGACAGCTGTCCCCACAGTCACCCTGCTCAGCTTGCCCTGCATGGGGCTGGTATCTCCGTTCCTGCATTGAGTTTCTCAGTTCCCTGCTCCAGCGCCACCCACATCCCACTTCGTGGCTGCTCCCTCTGCACCTCCGTGGTGAACACGACACTCCTCAGGTTCCACGTGGGGATGGGTGGTGGGTGGCAGAGCTGGGGACCCCGTGGGGTGGCCCCTTGTCTCTCTCCCATTGTCTCCCCTCTGAAGCCCCAAGTCCAAGTTCGTCCCTGATTACCTCATGTCTGGTTTCCGTTGGCAACAGACAGCTCAGTGCTGCCGCTTCCCTTAACCCTTCCTGGCCCTGCCACACATGACCCAAGAGCAGCAGGTCTTAGCTGCCCCTCCTGGGCACACGGGCACCACTTTCTTTACCCCATCCCTCAGTGTCCCCATGCACAACTCCCCTGAGCCCTGGGGAGGCTCCTGGAGTGTGACTAGACTCACATGGAGATAGAGGCTGTGAGTGCCCATGACCCTTGGGGTGCTGTGGGGTGCAGAGAGCCTGGCACCCTGATCCCCCAGGTTCTCCCAGTGCTGCCCCATGTCTGCTCTTTAGGGACCCTTGAGGTGCACATCCCACTGCACTCTGCCCACAACTGCGGAAACTAAGGCAAGGCAGGAGGCTGTACTCAGAGCTGGGTGCCCAGTGTTTGCCCCCTGCTATGGCATAGCACCCTGAAGTGTCCCAGCACACAGTCCCTGCTCCCATGGCACAGCACAGTGTCCTTAGCAGTCACGCCCAGCAGGTGCAGCAACCCAAGATGCCCCTGGCACGGTGCATCCACACCCCAATCCTATTGCCCTGGCACTGGTGTCATCTGCCTTCCAAAGATGCTCCTGCTGGGACCACCAAGAGCAGCCAACTCAATACACATGCGAGGCAAGGTGCAGGAGCTCCTGCCCTAGCCTCATGGTACTGCCCGCAGCGCTGGCACCGGCTCACAAACGACTGGTTCAAAATTCCCCAGGACTAATGAGAAGGCCCTGGAAAGGCGCAAGCTGCCTCCTGCTTGGCAGGCACAACTGGGTGAGAACTTTGTGCTTGTGCCCACCTGGAGATGAGGCACATGGCCCCAGCACCCTTGTTAGGGGATGTTGTGGGTACCTGGGCAGTCTGGCTGTGCCACAGTGCCATTTGGGGTACAGCTGGAGCCTGGTGAGAGAAGGCGAAGGTGCCATCCACAGACACAGCAGTGACTTCTTTCTACTGTAGGGGACCCTTAGCGGCCCCAAGCCACCATCAGTGCCCAAGGTCCCAGCACAGGGTGTCAGGTGGCAACACCCATGGTGGGGATGCCATGGCAGCAATGCCCGTGGTGGCAACAACCAGAGTGGTGATGCCAAGGCAGTGGTGCCCACAGTAGCAATGTCTCCAATGGCAGTGCCAGGGCAGCAATGCCACTGTGGTCATGCCCATGGTGGCAATAGCCACAGTGGCAACACCCACAGTAGCAGAACCCATGGCACTGATGCCACCACAGCAATGGCATGGCAGCAATGCCATGGTGGGGATGCTTATACCAGCAATGTCACAGCAGTGGTGCCCATGATGCTTGCAACAGTCATGGCTGTGGTGGCAGTGCCTATGGCAATGATGCCACAATGGTGAAGCCCATCATGGCAACGGCCCCAGTGGCCATGTCCATGACGAAAATACCATGGCACCGATGCCATGGCAAGGATCCCATGTCAGCAACACCAGGGTGGTGATACCCACGACGGTGATGCATGCAACAGCCATGTCCACAGCGATGATACCCACGGCGATGCCACGGCGGTGGTGCCCTGTATGAGGGCAGGAGGGTCCCCCCAGCACCATCCCCGCTCTCACCTGTGCCTGATAGATACTCCCAGGATCCCTTGGTCCTAATCCCACGAAGGAACGGTTCGCAGGGGGCGTGCCTGGTGCAGAGTAGGCTAGGGAACAAACGAGAGCTCATTAACGGCGCTGCCGGAGGCACTGCCACTGCCCCCCCCAGGCCAAGCCCGGCCTGCTCCCTGGCACTGCTGGGACGGGCGTCCCGGGCACCCGGAGCCGGCGGCCAGGCAGCAGCCCTGGCTGAACAAGTGAGTGGATGTTGGGGACCCTGCGGTGCCACCCGTGCCTGTGCACTGCTAGGGCAGGCTGAGGAGAGCGAGATGCCACAGGGTGCGGGCGCAGATGGGTACTGCCCTTCCTTGCTGGCGCTGACACTTCCCGAGCTGCCATGGGTCAGATGTGATGGGAGCCACAACCTCCACTCAGCCACAACGCCCTGCTGCCACATCCATTCTCCAGCTGGGGGCCGGCACTGGCACTCGTAGCCAGCTGGCCTCTGCACCGCTTGGGGACAGTCCATGTCCCCTGCGTGTGTCCTGCCCTGAGGCCAGGGCCAGCGCACTGGCACCTCTCAGCCCTTCCTCGTGGCTGTGGCCCCATCACCAACTGGGTCATGCCACTCTGAACTCTCCTCTCCAGGTCAGCCAGGCTTTGACCTCTTCACACCACATAACCCACTAGTGGCACCCAGCAATGGCCTGTCCCTTGTGGGGACATGGCAGCCTCTCAGGGTACCAGGAGACATCCAGCGAGTACAGGGGGACAAGGACAGGGACAACTACCTTGCAGAGTGCAGCAACAGCACAGTGTCCCACCACATGCCCTGTCGACAGCCTGGGGGCAATGCCAGTGTCTGCCCTCTTCAGCCTCTGTCTCAGCACTCCAAAAGCCTCCTGGCCAAGACCCTAAAGCTCCCCTCCTGCTTGAGCAGAGGGGAACGAGCTATCAACCACCGCTGCTAACGGAGGTCCCCCAGGCACCTCCCACCAAGGGCTCTGGGGGGACAGCGCACGCAGTCCTTGCACCTGTGCCACTTCACAGCCCTTGACCAGGCTGCCCAGTGCCAAGGATACCCGAGGCAGCGAGAAGAGCCCCATGCGGCGCAGCCACGCACACTGCCCCCAGCCCCGGCACAACACCCACACCGGCTGCTCCCCGCACCACTGGCAGCACCACCACTGCTGGGCAGCGGGAAACTGAGGCACAGAGAGGCAACAGCCTCCCTTCAAAGACCTGCCTGTGCTGGAGGGGTTTGGGCAGGGCATCGGCTTGGGGGAGCCCTGCCATGGCTCCACTCCTGCTCCCCTGGATGTCTCAACAGGACACAGGGCTCGGTTGGTCCCTGGGACCAGCACGGGACCCTCCAGCTTTGAGGGACACAACAGCTGCCTGCCCAAACCCTGCCAGTTCCGACCTGCCTGAGACCCAGCAAACTCATTGTGTGCCAGCTGCCACTCTCTCCCCGGCTGTGGGGAGGCCACCTCCACCAACACCCCCAGCAGCTCTGAGATGGGGGATGACACTCTAAGGGGGCTGCAAGAGGAGGGGGCCAGCCGGGCCGGGGAGAGGGTGGGTGCCGCGGGGTGCTTACTGGGTGATGTCGGTGAGGTCGTCCCTCCCTCGGTAGTTGTCGTGGTGGATTTGGTGTCAGGAGAGACGGCCAAGCGGGGCATGCCGGGGGGAGGTGGCGGCGCCAGCATCTGCGTGGGCAGGTAGTGGCTGGGCACTTTCACTTGACCACTTCCATTTAACTGGGGACACAACACAGACAGAAAAACAAACAGCACAAGCCATTAGGAAGCACGTGCAGCACCGGCAAAGCCGGCCTGGTGAGCCCCCAGTGCCACCTGGCACAGGCATGGAGCATCCCTCATCACTGACATGAGTTTGTTGGGTCTCAGAGCAGCCCTGAACAGTCGGCGCTGGCAACAGGGAAATCACGGCGGTGCTGGGGGGTTCGGGGATCAGGGGCCATGGCGGCGCATGCCAGGGCACTGTGCCCTCCTCTCCAGGGCAGCAACAGGCTTTTGAAGCTGTCACCTGCTGGTAAGGTGACTACCTTCCAGTGGTAGTGCAGTGCTGGCCTTCGAAGACGCCTGTACCACCAGCTCCCTGTGCCTGACCCGCTAGGAAGCTGCTCCAAATCCAGTCTCTGCCAGCCTGACACTTAGTTGCTGCACGAGGGATGAGCACCCCTCACCCTGGCATCCAGTCTCGCCGAGTCACCACCAGGTGTGCAGGTTGCTGGGTACAAGGGGTGCTGTGTGTATGGGGCGTGTCGGGTGCTGTGTGCTGGGTGTGTGGGGTGCTGGGTGCATGGGGTGGTGGGTGGGGTGCTGAGTAATGGGGCACAGAAAACCACAGGTAGCATGGTATGGCCCTGCCACATCCACAGGGATGCTGAGGGACACCAAGCAGTGGCAGGGCTGATGGACCACCAGCCAGCTGCATGGGCATATAGGGCATGCAGGGCACCTCGCTCTCCTGGGCATGCTGGTGGACAGTGGCTCTTGGTGACGGTCACACATCCCTTGCTGCATGCCCAGCTCCCACCAGACAGCCCTGGCTGATGGCCCAGCCCAGGTACCCTGCCACCCTGTCTTCTCTAAGAGGCAGTGCTCTGTGCTGAGCCAGGGAACAGCACCTCCATCGCTGGAGAAACGAGATGCCAACACCAACCAGGCACAGCGGCACGCCCGAAACAAGTAAGGGACCGGTTGGAGCCACTCAGCCCCGACTGAAGTGGGAGGAACGCTCTACCAGTCTGGGTGCTGGCACCTTAGTGCCACCAGAGCACCAGACCCCCGACGCGTGGCGGTGGTGGCGGTGAACGGCGGTGGCAGCAGACGATCCAGCGGACATCCCTCTGGCAGCCCAGCCCACAGCAGCCCCTGGCACCCCACAGCGAGGTCGGTGATGGGATGCAGGGATGGGGCTGGGTCCTTACCGGTCCGGGCTGCTGGTTGGACGGGTCGCAGGCCAGCGAGACGAGATCCTTCAGCGGGTCCTGCGGGTTGAGATGAGGAGGGTACCGAATGGCCGTGTGGGGGAAGTAGGTGGAGGCTGTCTGGGGGAGGATGGAGGTGGTGGGGAAATGCAGAGCAGACGATGGGTGAGGGCTTCGAGTGATACCTGTGGGAGAGAACAGAAGGGGGTCCCCTGGTGTCACTGCGAGTTAGCCACCGGCCCAGCCCCAACCTGCTCGCCCGCTCCCTCCGTGCCTTGGCTTCCCTGCCGGGACACTCACCGCTGTGCACGGCGATGACAGGACGGTGGTGCTGTGTGAAACTGCTCAGCCGGGGAGAGGAGTCCTGCGGGGAGGGGCTGTTGAAGGGAGACTTGTCCATCTCAGTCTTCTTCACGGTGGGGGAGATGCCTGGAGAAAGCAGAGCACAGTGTTACAGCTCAGCAGCTGCTGCAGAACCTCACAGCCTGTGCGCGCAGGCACGGGTGGGCACCTCTGGCAGCATCCTGAAGCTGTGCACCCGCACAGCCCAGGGCTCAGCACTGGGGCCAGTCTTGCTTAGTATCAGTGATCTGGATGAGAGGACTGAGTATACTCTCAGTAAGTCTGCAGGTAACACTAAATTGGGTGGCAGTGTTGATCTGCTCAGAGGTAGGAAGGCTCTGCAGAGCATTTGGCCAGGCTGGATTTATGGGCCCAGGTCAGTGGCCAGCAATCTGGCCTGGATCAGGAGTGGTGTGGCCAGGGAAATGATCAGGCACTGGGGAGGTCACACCTTGACTACTGTGTTCTGTTTTGGGGCCCTCACTTCAAGAAGCCTTTCCTTGTGAGGACAGGCTGAGGGAGCTGGGGTCTCTGTAGCTTGGAGCAGAGCAGCCTGAGGGCTGCTCTCATCCATGTTGATAAAGATGTGCAGGGCGGTGTCAGAAGGACACAGCCAGGCTCTGCTCAGGGATGTCCAAGGACAGGACAAGGGGCACTGGGGGCAAGCTAGAGCAGAGGAGGTGCCAAGGGAACAGACGGGAAAACTTTGTGAGGGTGATACAGCCCTGGAGCAGGCTGCCCAGAGAGGTTGTGGACATTCAAAACCCACCTGGATGTGTTCCTGTGTGACCTGCTCTAGTTGGTTCTGCTCTGGCAGGGGGCTTGGACTGGATGAGCTTCTGAGATCCTTTCCAGTCCCTAACATTCTGTGATTTTGTGAGGTGCAGGAGCAGGTTTGGAGAAGGGCAATGAAGTTGAAGGGCCTGGAGAACAGCTCTGGTGAGGGAACTGGGGTTGTTTAGTCTGGAAAAGAAGGCTGAGGGGAGACCTCCCAGTCCACTACAACTGCCTGAGAGGAGGTGGGAGTTAGGTGGGGGTTGGACTCTTCTCCCAAGTAACTAGCAATAGGATGAGAGGAAATGGCCAGGGGAGCCTTAGGTTGGAGGTTAGGAAAAAACTTCTCCGCTGCAACAGTGCTTAAAGATTGGAGCAGGCTGCCCAGGGAGGTGCTNTGTGTGTATGGGGTGTTGGGTGTGCAGGGTCCTGTGTGCACTGGGTGTGCAGTGTGACAGGTGTGTGAGGTGAATGGGGCGCTGGGTGTGTGGGGTACTGTGGGGGGGGGGGGNGCAGATGTTAAAGAAAGTGTAGAGCCATGGGACTTCAGGACATGCTGGTGTTGGGTTGATGGCTGGACTGGATCTCTGAGGGCTTTCCCATCTGTAATGATGCTGTGATTAGATTGGCTGCACACACACGTGGCTGTGTGTGTCAGTGTCCCTGCAGACATGTGGAGGTGTGCAGAGCTGAGTGTGCATGCACACGTGCAGAGCTGTGTTCACAGGGTCACAGGATGTTAGGGGTTGGAAGGGACCTCTGGAGACCTTTGAGTCCAACCCCGCTGCCAGAGCAGGACCATAGAATCCAGTGTAGGTCACACAGGAACACATCCAGACAGGGCTGGAGAAGGAGACTGCACAACCTCTGGGGAGCCTGTGCCAGTGCTCTGCGACTCTTTAAGTCAAGTTCTTTCTCATGTTGAGGTGGAACTTCCTGTACTGTAGTTTACCTCCTATCCCAGGGCACGAGTGAGCAGAGGCTGTCCCTGTCCCTTCCTTCCTGACCCTCAGCCCTCAGATATTTATAGACATTGATCAGATCCTCTCTCAGTCTTCTCTCCAGACTGAACAGCCCCAGGGCTCTCAGCTTCTCATCACCAGGCAGTGCTGCAGTCCTTTCAGCATTCTTGTAGCCCTCCCTAGGACTCTCTCCAGTAGATCCCTGTCCCTCTTGAAATGGGGAGTCCAGAACAGGATCCAATATTCCAGGTGAGGTCTCACCAGGGCAAAGCAGAGGGGGAGGAGAACCTCCCTGCATCTGCTGGCCATGGTCTTCTGAACGCCTCCCAGGATCCCATTTGCCTTTTTGGCCACCAGGGCACTTTGCTGTCCATGCAGAACTTGTTGCCCACCAGCACTCCCAGGTCCTTCTCCACAGGGCTGCTCTCCAGCAGATCACCTCCCAGCCTGTCCTGGTGCAGTTTATTTTCCTTCCCAGGTGCAGGACTCGGCACTGATCCCTGTTGAACCTCATCAGGTTCCTCTCTGCACAGCTCTCAGTCTGTCCAAGCCTCACTGAATGGCCTTAGAGGCTCCATGGGTCTCAGCGAAGCCTCCCAGTTTGGTATGGTCAGCAAACCTGCTGAGCAGACTCTGTGCCCTCATCAATGGTATTGATAAAGATGGTGAACAGGACCAGACCCAGCACTGATCCCTGGGGGGCTCCACTAGGGACAAGCTCTCCAGCTGGACCTGGCACCAGTGATCACCACTCCTCACTCCATTGTGTAGCCGGTTCCTAACTCATCTCTGCCCTAGTCCCACAGCTCCTGAACCTGCTCACAAGGATGTTAGGAGAGACAGTGTCTAAAGCCTTGACAAGGTCAAGACAGACTACAGCTGTGTGTATACAGATGTGTGTGCATGCAGAGGTATGCACAGCTGTGTGCATGTAGATGTGTGTACAGATATGTGTGCACGCAGGTGTGTGCACATCTGTGCGCATGCAGATGCATGTACAGCTGTGTGCATGCAGAGGTGTGTACAGCTGTGTGCACGCACAGCCATGGGCTGCAGCCTGTGTGTGCCCATGCACGCAGCTCAGAGCCTGTGCATGTGTCCACTCCAGCTGCAAAACTGGGTGCCCACACAGGTGCCTCCACGACCCTGCAGTCCCCACTGGATACCACCTCCCATGACATTGTGGGGCTGGGGACCACATCCTGCCAAGTGCATGCTCAAGTCTTGACCCCCGCAGGAGCCTGCAGCCCCAGCACCTGGCACAGTGCCGGACGTCTGAGTTCCCGAGGGCCACCCCTGCTGGCAGGGCTGAGCGGGAGGGGGCATCGGGCACACTAATCCTGCCCCCCCCGTGGCCTTAGCTCTGACCGCTTGGTCTAGGTCCATAATGGGTTTAGTCCCTTCTCAGCCAGGGGTTAGGAGGATTTCCCAGAACATCCTGTACGGGATTGCTATAACTCTGCTGCCACCCGTGGCTCAGCACCCACTGCTGCCCCTCCCGCCCCTGTCCAGGATCAGGATCAGGCCACTAGTAGGTGGCAGGGATGTTCCTGTCTGATTCCCACCACACCTGCCCACCTGTGTGCAATACTTCAGGTAGGGGTTACACCTCCACTTGGAACCCTCCTGCTCTTCCACCTGCTCCCTGCGGTGCTGATGCCATGGGGCCTGAGGTGGAGCAGGATGGGGAACAGTCCCTGGAACATGTGGGGCACCGCCCTAGGGCAGGACTTGCTTTGCCCAAGCCTCCTTCTGACAGGACCAATCCTGTCCCCTGTCCCCTGGCCGAGCACCCTGCAGGCTCTGGCAGGGCTTGGGGGTGCTGGGATGGATCCTGTCTCATTGTCAGGGGTGCAGGGAGGCAGGAGAGACAGAGAGCCAAGGAGGCAGAAAGACAGTGGCTCCTTCACCCCAGAGTGTGGGAGCCGGCATGCCAGCCCTGCAGCATCACTTTAATTAGCCCAGCCCCCCTTCTTCTTAATGAACAGCTAATTGAAGCTGTCTAGACAGGAAAAGAAAAAAAAAGCACGAAGCAAGGGAGCAGCTGCTGTGGGGTGGAAGAGAGCAGTGGGACCTGGGGTGCTGTGGTGGGCCATACAGAGAGCACCGCCAGACACAGCCTGAGCCTGTGTGGGGAGGGTTCTGCAGCAGCACAGAGGCAGCTACAGAAAGCCTGTGCCCAAGCAGAGGGGTCCTACAGCACCATGGCACCCAGAGGCAGTTCCTGCTTTGAGGTGAGGGCTCAACGGTGGCATCGCAGCACAAACGGCATGCCCAGGCTGCGAGAGCACAGCCTGGCACGGGTGCCTTAGGGAAGCAGGGAGCTGGCTGAGGGAAGGTACTGCAGAAGGAGGCACCTACCCCCTTCCATGTCTTCTGTCCAGTTGCGGCTGCTGCTGGTGGGAGAGTTGGAGGAGGTGTAGTATTCGCCCCCTGGGCTGGTGTCAATGTCATCCTCCATGGACCCCGACTTGTGCCGTTTGCTCCTGGTGGGGCAGGGAAGGGATCAGCACCAGCCCACAGCAGTATCTGTGCTGTCTCTCCCCGACACGCACCCACACTCCCCCAGCCAGTTGCCAGTGGCCTGTAGTCATGTTCAGGCTGGCCCCGGGCATAGCTCCCAGACTCATCCCAGTATTGCCCTGGCATTGCTCCAGCAAGACCCTAGTGGCACCTACCCACTGGAGGAGGTGCTGGGCAGTGTCCTCCTCATGCCAGTGCTGGAGGGGTTCAGGTCGTAGGCCAGGTGGCCCTGCAGCTCCCCCAAGGAGAAGTTTGGCCCCGTGCCTGTCACCACCGGCGCTGCAAGGAGAGAGGGATCAGCGGGGGTCAGCACTGCCAACCTCCCAGCTGGGAGGGGAGCCCCAGCCAGCAGTTGGCACAGGGATCTGCCTGCATGCTGCCATGCTCAGGCAGCTGAGAGGTGGGGCATCATGTGGCACTCACTTCGGGACACCTGGATGAGCTCAGTGACACTGAACACCCCGGAGGTGACGAAGCTTTCCTGGAAGTCTGTCGAATCTGTGCAGGAGAGAGCAGGGAGCGTTGTGGGGCAGACAGGACCACTCCTCCTGCCCCACACTGTCTTGTGGTGATGCTCGAGGGCACCTCGGCATCCCCAAATCCCCCATCGCACCACTTGTCTCCCCTCCTCGGCCTGCATCATTCCACCTCCTTTTCCTGCAAGGGACCAGTCCCCTCTGCCATGGACACTTTGGGACTGCTCTGAGCCTGAGCTTCCATGCAGCTCAAAGCACCAGCAGGGCTGGGAGCTGCACCCCCAATCGTGGGACCCCCACGGCAGCTGGTGGTCCCATGGCAACATGGGTCCAGTGGGACTCTGCCAGTCATGGGATGAGGCGGAGCTCATTGCCCTGCTCATTGTAGGTGCTAGGCAGTGACTGGCTGCAGCTGGGGGGCACCAGAGCAGCTTGCAGGAGCTGCAAGGGCAGAGGGTATTACTCCTGCCAAGGGAGACTGTCTCTGCCACAGGGATCCTGGGGACAGGTTTGGGTGTCCCTTGACCCCTTGCCCGAGCCCTGCCTGCCCTGCTCACCCAGCGTGATGGGTTTGCTGTCCTCCTGGTCTGAGCTGATGCCTGTCCGAGGGCTGCTGCTCTGCTCTGCATCTGAAAGAGACAACCCCCACCACGATGAGTCGCTCTGCACCAGTGCAAGCCAGGGGGCCCTGCTGGTTCTCTGCCCTGGCAGCCTCCTCTGTTGCTCTGCTGCCTGGGAGAAAACTGAGGCATGGTCTGGCCAGTGCCTGCTACCCTGCAGGAGGCTCATGACGGAGCCAGTGCATCTCCAGCCACTGGGAAGAGTCACTGAACATCACTCCCTGTGGCCTTCCCACTGGCGCCTGGCACAGGGACACCTCCATACTGGCATGCAGAATGTGGGCGCAGCTCCCTGCAGGAGGGAAACCCATGGCACTTGACCCACCTCGAGGCAGGGCTGCGGCTGCCTGGACATGCTCTTGCCTCTCCGTCTGCTCCCACCAGCTGCTCACTAAGCAGCATTACCAAAGCCAGGCATCACCCTTGCCCACCAAGCAGTACCCCATCCTGCCTCCTCCAAGCCCCCCGGAGGGCAGGAGGGTCTCATGGCAGCATCTCCTCTGACCCTCAAAGGCCCTGCCATCCCCCTCCATCTTAGCTGCAAATAACCCAGCTCAGACGCTGTGCTCAGCAGATCCAGAATGCTCTGGAGCAGCATGGCAGGGTGTGACAGGTGTGCCACAGCAGTGTGCCCCCTGCCCAGGGCCCGAGCTGCACTCGAGACCATGCTCCCTCCTTGGTGCATGCTTGGCCATGTGCCACTCACCTGTCTGCTCCCAAAGCCCCTACAAAACTTTTGCCATATATTTCCCATCTGCCTTGTCTTTCTTCTTGCTTTTCCGTCCTCCTCCTCCCAACCCTGCCTTTGGCATCTCACAGTTCCAGCTGATGCCAGGAGAAGGCTGTGACAGTGCAAACGTCCAAGCAAGGTGACCGCCACAGCCAGACCACTGCCACACCCTTGGGCTTTTCCCTTTCTTTCCCTTTTTTCCTCCCTCTTTTTCCTCCCTCCCCCTCCGTGCTCCCCTCTGGTCCCTCATGCACACACGACTCTTGCAGACATTATTTTTGGCCAGACAGGCCAAGTCATGCAGGCAGCAGGGCCATGCTGCCCCCAGCCCTCACACCCCCGCACGCCACCTGTGCCACCCCCAGGGCCGCTCCAGAGCGATGCCAAGCGCAGCCATTTTGTCTCTCTCCCCAGTCGCCAGGGTTTCTCCTCACTCTTTCCACGCGCGCTGGCCTGGCAGCCTGTTCACGCTGGCGGCCCCATGGCATCCTGCCCCAATGCTGCATTCCACTGCTAGCCAGCCCCATGTGCATGCCCATGCCCCTGCCCGCACACTGAGCTCCCTACAGGCAGCCATTTTAGGCAGCAGAAATTCCCCCAGCAACGAGCGCAGAGCTTTTCCCCTCCCTTCACTCCATTTCTCATTTTTTCCCTTTCTTTCCCTCACTTCGAGGGCTGCTGCTTTCCCAAGTGTGTGGGAGTAGGTAGTGGGAGCGAGCAGGGCACTGGCGAGCTGGGGAAGGGGCAGCAGCAGGGACCCCATGTGCCTGCGGGTACCGCGTGGCCGGACATGGCCCCTCCTCACCTCTTAAAACAACAAATCTTACAGCAGCTCTGGAAGTGGTTAGTGAGTGATGGAGCCCAGCCAAGGCATGGGGCGGCATCTCGTGGTCACAGCCCCGAGGCCAGCCTAGCTCCCTGCTGACACCCTGGGGCTCCTCGCTCCCCACTCCCAGGGGTGCTTGGCCACTGGGTAGCCCCCCTGGGCCATGCCCTCACCCAGCAGCCTCAAACTATCCCACACAGGCCTTGGTTTGGCCCACAGGACCTTCCAGGAGTGCTTGCTCTGAGACACCCTGTGCAGACCCTGCTGGCCCCAGGGTGACACAAATGGACCTTTCCTCACCTTCTGATGCCCCATGTGGAACTGCTCCCTGGAGCACCTGGTGCAGTCCTTTGCTCCTCCTGAATCTGCCTCACCTTGGACCTTGTTCCCCCAGAGGCCACTTGCTTGCCCTGGGTACCCCTGGCCCCCTTGTGTGCCTGTGTCCCTAAGCCCCTGCATCACCCTGACTCAGCACAGTCGATGCCATCCTACCTGTCCCTGTTCCTGGGGGGCCTCTCCCCAGCCCAAGCACCCCAGTCCTACAAACAGCATCCCATGGAGCCCTGTGGACTTTCTCAAGCTTCGAGGTTTGTCGGCGGCACTGCCCCCTCCCAGTGCTTCGTGTCCACACTGACAGAGGCCAGCGGGCAGGGGGGTAGGGGGCCTGGGCTCGGCACCCCTCCAGCTGTTGGTGATCGCGGCTGGGCCAAGGGAGGTTGCCAGCAGATTCCTGGCTGCCTGCTCCTGCGGCGCGGCGCAGCTGGGCCAAACTCTGCTCTCAGCGCCATGTGACGCTGCCTGCGGCTGGCTGCCTCACACTAAAATGGCGCAGGGAGTGCAGGGCTCCTGCTGCGGCCTCGCTCCCCGCGGGGGATGTTTTGGGGAAAAGATCAAATCCAGCACCCGGCAAGCTTGTCCGCATCAGGATGGCAAAAGGAGCCTGGGGAGCCCCTGTGGGTACACCAGCCTTGCTGGTGGGGGGCAAACACTGGAGGATTTGGTGGGGAGGGTGTGAGGGGTGGCTGTTGCCACACTGTGGGGGAGTCCACAGGGCAGAGATTCGGTGTCAGAGTTCCCCCTGGTGTGCACCAAACAGATCGATCCGATCACTTTTAAAAATAGCAGCGTGTGTGCCCGGAAGGGACGAGGGCTGCCCGGGCTCCCAGCCCTGCTGGCAGCCTGGACCCATGCCATGCATTGAATTATGGATCCCCAGCACTCTGGCCCCACTGGCTGGCACGGTGCCAGCGACCCCACGGCGACTCCCTGCCCACAGCCTTGGCATGCGGGACGGACCACCGGGCAGCAGGGCCAGCCCTGGAGGGGGTGGGGGCTGTCCCTGCAGGCTGGGTGCCCCTGGGGCTGGTGGGACTGCGGGAGAGCCCTGGCTCCGTGCCTGAGCGCTGCCGGTAACAGGGCACGGTGTTACCGGCAGTGCAGTGGGCGCAGGCGCAGAGGCTGGAGGATGCCAAGGGCTGGTGGAGCCACTGGCACCGGTGTGTGTGGCCGAGGCACCTCTGCAAGGGCAGCTGAATCCTCCTCCCTCCGCGCTGCTGGTGGCGGTGCAGATGGGAGAGGGCTCAGCACTGCTGCCCGCGGCTCCTGCCCTCTACCTCAGTTTCCCCTGAAGCCAGGTCCGGGCTAAATCCTCTGGGGAACTGCCCCCCTCCGATTCTTCCTCGGTGGTGGTGCGGCCCCAGCACTTGCCCTGGAGCAATGCAACGCTCCCCTGGGTGCCAAGGGCTGCCTCCGCCCCAGGGCATGCATCGGCGGGGCCCGGGGTGAGCAGCCCGGTCCGGATGGGGGCACCTGGGGGCACTGGAGTGCCGCGGGGCACCAGCTCCGTTCCAAGGGCTGAGCTGGGCTGAGCCTGCAGTAGGGCACGGTTCGGGGCCCCCTCCCTTGCGAGCCCCCGCGCCCCTCGCCCCATAGTGCCCCACTGCGCTCAGAGGCTCTGCCTGTGCCGCCGCTGGGCAGGCCTGGGTGGCCCTTACATAAAACCCGGAACAGACCCACTTGTGTAACCTCCCTTATGTAACAGCCCGAGCAGCGCCGCGTCCCGGGTAAATCCCGGCTCAGCCAGGCGCACCCGGGGCACTGCAGGCCTCTGGGGCACTGCAGCCCTCCGCCGCTTCCCGCTAACGCTGCGCTCCCCTTCCGACCCCGGGAAGGCCGCAGCGCTGCGAGGGCATCAGACGAGTTCGCTGGGCCTCGGCCCGCCCAAGGACGCCGCGGGGGCGGCGCCTTCCCCTCCCTCAGCGGAGCGAAACCCAGGGGAGGCGCTGGCCGGAGGCGTCCCCGGCGGTGGCGGCGCGGGGGGGCCGCTCCCCGCTGCCACGTTCGCGGCCGCAGCGCAGCTGGCCCGGGCGGGAGCCGCCGCGGNTGGAGAAAGGTAAAGGGAAAACAGAAGAAAACAACAGAGAAAAGTGAAAGAGCTGAAAAGGAAGGAGGAAAGTAAGGGAAACCAGAAGAAAGGAAGGAGGAAAGAAAGGAATATGGAAAGGAAGGAATAAAAAGAAGGGAATTGGGGGGGTGCGGGGACACCTAGCTCTGCAGGTGCAGCCAGAGAGTCTCCTAGATGGTCCCCTGGTATGCTCCTGCCTGCCTTCCCAATGGTCCTGGGGACTGCCATCATCTCACTGCCCCATCAACCCCAGCCCCATGGCACAGCGCAGCCTTACAGCACGGCATGGTCCTACAGCATGAGGTGGTCCTGCAGCAGGGCACAGCCCCAAGGTGTGGCACAGCCAGCTCCCCAGAGACGAGACACACAGACACCCTTGTGGCTCCCAATCCCCGTCACACTCCACACTGACCACAGGCATCACTCCCAGTGCATTGTGGGAATCTCCCAGCTTGGGGACAAGGTTGAATGCCACACAGGGCTGGAAGGGCCAGGTTTGAGCCCTCCCCAGGGCTGGCTGGGACCTCAGTGTGGGAGCCAGCATGGCAGGGGACCTCAGGCCTCAGCTGGTGGTGCAAACCTGGCTTTGTGGCACGGTGGCATGCTAGGGGCTTGGTGGCATCTGTTCTTCCTCACTTCATGCCTGCTGTTGCCAGGTAGGAGGGGCACCATGGGCATCTGCTGCCCCAGCTGTCCCTTGCCAATGCAGCATAAAGCTGGGCACTTGGTCGGGATGGCAACTGCAGCCCTGAGGAAGGCTCAGTGCTTGCCAGTGTGGGGGTACAGTGATGGCAATGGTGAGGAATGCGAGACAGAACTCACTCATCTTTTATTCACTGGGTGCTGAATGGCATTCCAGCTCCCTGCCCCCAAGTCTGGGCACCACAGGTTGTGGCACCCCATGCCAGGTGCCCAGCAGGCACTGCTCACCCTGGCTGCAGCTGTGGGGCTGAGCATGGGGCAACTCGCTTCACTGGGGTGGCAGAGATGGGGCACTGTGGGCACCAGCTGGCTCCAGGCACTGCCACCTCGGCGCACTGCGGGAGCGCTGGAGAAGCCCTGACCTCCTCAAGGGCACCGGCACGGCGACCCAGACAGCTCCAGCACGCCGCCGCTGCCGCCCTTGCCGTTACCACTGCCCGGCTCACGGTGGGGCTGGGAACAGGGACCGTGGGTCCCCTGCACAGTGGCGCCACAAGGAACTGGGGTAGCTGAGCTCAGCACACCCTGGCGACCCCTCTTGCGCCCCGCTTCTTCAGCACACAGCTCTCAGGGGCAGGAACGCAGCTTCTCTCCAGCGTCTCCTGCTCTCTCCCTCGTGGGTGTCCCCTCCCAGACCCTATCTCGCTCCCCTTAGCCGCAGCCTCGCTGGTTAGTGGCTGGGAGCAGAGAGCTACCTGGAGCGGGAGAGGGCTGTGCTGCGGAGGTGGTCCTGCTCACCTGCCCAGCTCTGTGAACAGCACAGCTCAAATATTGCCCACCCGACCAACCTCCTCGCAATCCTGCTCATAAACATTTGTGCGGGGGCTGGCGGAGCAGCGCTGCTCCTCCATCTGGAGGGACCACGCAGACGCTTGGCACAGCCAGCCTGGCACAGCCAGCCTGGCACAGCCAGCAGCGTGCTCGGGACAAGAGTCTTGGCACAGGCTCCCCAGCAGATTGGTGCCATCTGCCTCACACGTCAGCCAGTGGCGAGGCTGTGAGGGGCGATAAGGGGCTGCCAGGCGGTGGGAGAAGCAGATGCTGGTGCCATGTGGAGGTCTCTGCATCCCCTCAGGTGCTGTCCACCGGCAGCGGGGTGGTTGGCTGCACACGGCAGCATGCCAGGAGTGGGATGCCACCGTGGCTTCTGTTGCCTGCTTGCCCTGGGCACTCATCTGCTCCTGCCCTGCATGGCC
>WBNM01041431.1:41515-62436 GCA_013399055.1 Ramphastos sulfuratus
CCGCCGCACACCCAGCTCTGGGCTGCGGCGCCGTCCCCTCCCCCACTGCGGTGTGCACAGCCCAGCTCCGCTCCCACCGAGCACCCAACCCCGAACACCCAGCCCCACTCCCTCCGAGCACTCCAAGTCCACCAGCTGCCCCTGCCCCCAGCCCTCACCCAGCCCTGCTGCCACCCTGCACCCAGCTGCAGTATGCCCTGCCCGCAGAGGTGCCAGGGGCCGCGGGTGCGGGGCAGGGTGCACTGGGGGACGCTACTGCATTGCTGGGCGCTGGGGAGCGGACCCGGGCGGGCGGCACTGATCTGCACCCCATGGCTACCCGCCTAGGACCGCGCGGTCCCTCCTCCAGCCTGGCACCGGTNAGCGTGCTCGGGACAAGAGTCTTGGCACAGGCTCCCCAGCAGATTGGTGCCATCTGCCTCACACGTCAGCCAGTGGCGAGGCTGTGAGGGGCGATAAGGGGCTGCCAGGCGGTGGGAGAAGCAGATGCTGGTGCCATGTGGAGGTCTCTGCATCCCCTCAGGTGCTGTCCACCGGCAGCGGGGTGGTTGGCTGCACACGGCAGCATGCCAGGAGTGGGATGCCACCGTGGCTTCTGTTGCCTGCTTGCCCTGGGCACTCATCTGCTCCTGCCCTGCATGGCCCTCGGGGAAGCAGAGTTGGGCTCAGTCACCAGGCCCTGCCAGGGAAAGCTCACTGTAGGGTAGAGCCTTGCCCTTGCCACCCTGCTGAGCATGTTGGCTGTGGGGTCACTGTCAGCCCCAGAATGCCCCAAAGGGTGTGAAGGACCAGCACTGACCCCGTCCTGCTTTTCCTCAGCTTGTGGAGCTTGGCTGGGATGTGGATGGGGTTCAGGGATGGGGAGAGACCATGACAGGAACTGCAGGTGTGAGATATGGGGGTACAGGGAGGGGAGTGCAGGGATTAAGGGTGCTGGGATGGGTGGCAGGATGGGCATCCCGGAATGTGGGATGCAGTGATGGGTGAATAGGGATGGGGATGCAAGGATGGAAGCACGAGGGTGAGGGCACAGGGAGAGGGGGCCCATGGAGATGGGGAGTACGGAGGTGAGGTACAGAGATTGGAGCACTCCCCCCTCCTGCTCCCCCTCCCCCAGACTGGCTATTGCCGTCGGGAGCTGCTGGGAGGAATCTCTCTGTAATGCTTCGAAGGTCCTGGCACCATCGACTGGGGAGATTGATTACCATTTTACTGCAAT
Organism: Ramphastos sulfuratus; assembly: GCA_013399055.1. Lineage (NCBI taxonomy): Eukaryota > Metazoa > Chordata > Aves > Piciformes > Ramphastidae > Ramphastos > Ramphastos sulfuratus. The sequence goes on from WBNM01041431.1 coordinate 42,735, forward strand.
GCTTTTGACTTTCACCAGCGACCTCCGAGTTCCCCCCTCCCAGCCCTCCNCTCACCCAGCCCTGCTGCCACCCTGCACCCAGCTGCAGTATGCCCTGCCCGCAGAGGTGCCAGGGGCCGCGGGTGCGGGGCAGGGTGCACTGGGGGACGCTACTGCATTGCTGGGCGCTGGGGAGCGGACCCGGGCGGGCGGCACTGATCTGCACCCCATGGCTACCCGCCTAGGACCGCGCGGTCCCTCCTCCAGCCTGGCACCGGTCATGCCTCAGTTTCCCCACGTGTGCCCGGGGGCATGGGAAGCCGGGCGGGTATCCCTGGCAAAGGGACGGGGGCAAGAATGTGGTGAGAGGCAGAGCTGGCACCAGTGCAGCGTGGGGTTGGGGCGGGCAGGAGCCAGCTCCCCTCGCCGAGGTGCTCCCACCACTGGGTGGGGAGAGCTGAGCTGGGGGCTCCTCCACCGCCTCCCCTCTCCGGCGTTGCCAGAGCAGCGCTGGGGAATTGTGCTGACAGCAGCAGAAAGGGCCGAGAGGCAGCCCACGTGCTGCGGGCTGAGCGCTGCGGGCAGCCGGCGCTGCCCAGCCGGGAGGGCTCCACGCAGGACTGACCTCCCCCAGCCGCCTCCTGCTCCCCCCATAGCCCTTCGGGGTGGGGATGCTGCAGGGCGAGATCCGCAAAGGGGCGAGGCGCGGGGGGAGGAGCAGGCGGTGCGCTGGGCAGGGAGCAGAGGCCGCGGGGACGCCCAGCAGGCCCCCAGCGCTGCTGCCGCCTGGCCTGGCCGCGCAGCGCAGGTTCCGCCGGTGCCGTGGCCGCTCTGGGATCCCTCCTTGCCTCTGTTTCCCGCTGATGCGGCAGGCCCCGATCACCCTTCGCCAGCCACAGCCCCACAGAAAGGGCCTGCCAGGGGCTGGACAATGCTGAGCACCCACCCGCTGCAGCTCCGGCAGCAGCCCAAGGGATCCCGCGGCTCTCGCAGGTGCTGCTGCTGCCGTCCTGGTCCCCTTTAACCGCGGCACGGAGCCACCTTAAGAGGGAAAGTGAGCGGCTGCCAGGCCTTATCGGGAGCATTTACAGCCGCTCTGTTCCCAGCCAGCGTCAGGTGACTCTGGCTGCTGAGGGCCCAGACGCCGGGGTCAAGGTCGTCGGGAGGAGCGGGGGTGGAGAGGTCACAGAGGGGCAGCTTCAGGGACACTGGGTGGCTGTGGCAACGCCCGGGGACCTGCTGCCATAAGCGCCCCAACGGGACATGCCGAGCTGTGTACCACAGAATCCTACAATGGTTTGGGTTGGAAGGGACCTTAAAGTTCCAACGTCCAGTTCCAACCCCTCTGCCGTGGGCAGGGACACCTCCTGCTAGAGAGTAGTGACCCCACCACTGCTGTCTTGGGCATCCTGGTCCCTGCCATCAGCATGGCCACCACAGGGCTCCCAGTCCAGTGTAGGGGGGCTCCCAGTGCAGCCCAGTAGAGAGTACCCTCCATCCTAACATGACACTATACCTCCAGTGCAGGTGCCCCTAGTCCAACCCAAGATGCAGCACCCTGACCAGTCTGAGGTGGCATGTGGCAGCTCAGTTAAGCCCCATGCCACATCCCTCTTCAGCCCAGCACAGCCACGTCTCAGCCCAGTACACAACATCCCCCTACTCTGCCCAGCAGCCACTGCCCCGTCCTGCACAGGGCACCCAAACATCCCCCCACACACATGCTGTCCCCAGCACAGCACCCACTGCTCCCAGTGCACATCTGGGAAGCAGCAGAGCCAGGCCCTGTCCTGCCTCTGAGAGGGGGAGCAGCACCAAGATGTGTACAACCACACAGCTGTACTCACCCCCCATGCTGATATCCCATGCCCCCCACCTGCTTGGAGTCCCACCTGCGCCTTGGCACACAATCTGGCCCCAGCTATTCACTGGCTGAGGACTTGTCCTGCTTTCCAGAAAGCCATGAGGGCTTGGCAGAGTGCCCACTGTGCTTCAGTCTCCCCAGTAATACTCCGTGCATACCACCACTGTCCAGGGAGGGGCAGAGCTGTTTCCGGTTCCCCATGCCATGCCCACTGTGATTCATGGCACTGGCACCCCTTTTGTTGGGATTGCTGGCACTGTGGTTGCCTCCATGGTGTCACTCTCTATCCTTGGGCACTGGCCAGAGCTGGACAAGATGCCATCAGCCCCATGCTCCCCTTGCTGCAGTGTCAATGGGACCAGGTTTATGTGTCCAGGGGGCACAGCTAGAGGCATCACCCAGTGCCGTAGGGGTGAGCAGAGGGTTTCTGCCATGAGGAGACTGATGTCGTGGTTCCCACACACCTGGGCAGCCCGATCTGGCTATGCCTGTGAGCTCCACGACCACTCCCCAGGGCTGCATGTCACAGACCATTGGCTCTGCATCATCCCTCTGAAACCAAGTCCTGCTCTCATGCAGAGGGATCACAAAGCATCTCCACAGGCTTCTCACCTGCCCAGGGGTGCTGAATGATGTCAGGGTCTGTGAGGGACCCCAGCTGCCAGGAATGTGTCTGTGCCAGCATGCCACCAGTTAGGGATGGCAAACCTGCCCAAATGAAGTAAGGTCTGACTTGAGCTACAACCCGAACTTCCCCTTGCCAACATGCAGGGAAATGGTTGTGAGCCAGCAGCAAGGACAGTTCAGGGACCTAATCCTCTGAGCGTGGAAACCGCTGCCTGTCCTGCCCACGGCTTCTTTGCCCCTTTTGATCATCGAGGTGTTAGGAACAGCTCTGCCCCTCCCTTCTCCCTGCAGTGAAAGTAGCCCAGCTCTGCCCGGGGGACCGTGGGATGCCTGGGCAAGAGAAGGGCAGGGGAGCAGCACCCCTCGGTGCACAGCAGGAGCTGCTGGGGTTTGCCTCTGCTAGAGTTATTGCTGACCCCTCCCCAGCCAGCCTCGGCTGCTCCTGTCCCCACCTTGGTCACCTGCTGGGTCAGGGGCCAGGAATACAGCCCACGTCAAACTACCACGCTAGAGCTCCCAGTTTCAGCCCTTGGCAGACACACTGGCAACAGGCTGCCCCTCCCCTGCCCACACCACAGTCAGCCACATCAGACAGGCACAGGATGTGGGGTTAACCCCCCTCTGGGGATGCCCAGAGCCAGAAGCATCTTCAAGGACCACTTGTCCCCTTCTCTCCCTTGAAACATGCCTCCCAAGGTGTCCAGAATCCATCTCAGATGGGAGAGCATGGTGGGGGTCACCCACTTGGGCAGTGGTGCTCTTTGGAGCAGTTTTGGGATGGGATGGACATGGAGGGGACAGGAGAGCTGGAACACCCACACCTCCCCCAGCCCTTGGCAGCAGAGCTGCATCCTGGCTCTGCCCCGTGGGCAGGCCTGCACTCACCTCTCTCTCGAACAAAGTAAGCCAGGTAGAGGTCGAGCTCCTTGACAGAGACACTGATGTGGTGGGGCTGGACGCAGAGGATGGGGTTGGTGCACTGGCCTGACTTGACCAGGCGCTCGCCGTCAGTGCTCTCCAGGGGGATCCCTTTGAAGAGGATGACCATGACCAGGTCCAGGCGCCACACCTTGTCGGCCTGCCGCAGGCAGTCGATGCGGCGCATCTTGCCCTTCTGGTCGGGGTTGGAGAGGACGCAGCAGGAGGGCTTCTTGCCCGTGATGGAGAGCACGAAGTCCTCGCGGCACTCGGGCCGGATGTCCTTGCGCAGCTTGGCCAGGAGGCGTGAGGCCCACTTCTGCTTCACCTCCGGCTTCTCGCTCAGCAGCTCGTCTTTCACTGCCCTCTCCTCGTCCTTCGTCATCCTCTTCTCGTGCTTCTTGAAGTACTTGCGCTTGCGGGCCTGCAGGTTGAACCAGGTGTAGGCGAAGGCCCGGACGTGGGGGAGCAGCGCCTCGATGAAGGGGTGGAACTCATCCTGAGGGAGCAGAGGCACAGGCACAGGTTACTCCTGGCTGAGCCTCCCCTCCCAAGGTAGCCCAGGCTGGCTGGGGAGCCCATGGGGACCTGCTGGGCACATCCCCACGAGGCCACGTCCCAGGACAGCCGAGGAGGAAGAGCTGTGGCAGAGGTGTCTGCCTGCCAGGGACGGGGAACCCCTTCCCACACCGCAGGGTCCTGTCCTAGCAGCCTCCCACAAGTGCCACCGGCTGCATTTCTCCCAAGCCAGAAACCTTCCAGAGGTGGCTGGGGCACACCCAAGCAATGGCTCTACAGAGGCAGGTGTTGGCACGAGACAGACTCCTTGGCAGCACCCAGACCTTCTCTCCTTCCCACCCACACGTGCTGGGATCTGCTCCTGACAGGCACAGGAATCCCACCTGAGATTGCACCCACCAGAGCCACCATGCTGGTGCCAGGTACTGCCAGACTGCAGCACTCAAGGGAGGGATCCCCCACACTCCTGGCACACCAGGTGTTCCCACATAGGCTACAGGTGCCTTGGACATCTCTGCTTCCTCTCTGTCAGCAGTAAATTCTCCCAGTTGTGTCCAGCTGCAGCCAGCCCAGCAGCTGGCACCTGGCCTAGCACACAAGGTGTCCTCTGCCTCCATCTGGGTAGTGCTGCTGAACCAGTCCAGCCCCAAAGTAAAACAAGGAAAATGTATCCCCCTTCCCAGCCCCTCCTTCCCGTATCCCATTTGTCACTGTTTCACAGTTTGGAAAATCAGTGCTTCTGTACTGGGGTGGACACAAGCCAGGATGGAGAGGTGTTAGGAGCCATCCCACCAGGAAGCAGGACAGCTTGGAAAATGGCAGGGAAAGGGCCAAGCAGCCCTATGTCTGGCCAGGGCAGCAGCAAGCAGGTCCCTGAGATACTGCTGTCAGGGTCCCTCAGAACAGATGATGATGATGATGATGTGGAGGAAGGAGCCCAGTTCAGCACTTGAGTCACCCAGGGCTGGATGGCATTTGGCTGCTGGCAACAACCACCACTGTGCTGCAGCCTCAGTTCACAAGGTACTGCCTGGGTTTGGGTCACCCTCCCTTGGGAAGCGTGCCAAGGGCAAGCACTGCTCTAGAGAGGGACTCAGGACGTGGCCATGGGCAGGAGCCAGGGGAGGACAGAGGCCCGTCAGTGGGATGGGATGAGTGGCTCCAGAGATGGTGGCTGGCCCCACATCCCAGGGCAGTGATGCCACTCCCTAGCTGAAGCAGCTGTGTCCCAAAGTGACCCTACTTGGAGGAAACTCTGACCTCGAAGCAGGCTCTGGGCTTGGACTGGCTCTATGTGGACTCCACTAAATTCAGCTTGGCCCCAAGTCCAACACAGACCCCATTAACCCCAAATGAGCCCCTGCACAGCCCCTGTGAAACCTTAAACCTGCTCCCCTGGCACAAACCCTGCTAACAGCCAGCATAAGTCTCTTGGCATAGCCTCTGGTGTGCACTGGATCAGTGTCCCCTACACAGACTGCACTGTGACCTGCCAGAGACATCTTGGCAAAGACCCAACCACCCCCTGAACTTGTCACAGACATCAGTAACAGCCAGCACCAACCCCCAGCACAGTCCCACTAACCCTGCAGAAGCCCCCCAAGCACAGATCCATCCCCCTGGCGCAGATCTCCCCAACCCTGGGAGCTGACAGCCCCTGCTCGGGATCCAGCTTCACCAAACTCAGGATTCCACAAGCGTCCTCCTGTACCCTACCAGAAACTAGGGACCCACCCTTGCCAAGGAACCCATCCCACCCATGGGGACCTAACCATGTCAGGGCAATCTTCCTGCCAGGAAACCCATCCCTGCCTTGGGGACCCATCGCCATCAGCTGCTCCCGGGGTGGCTGCAGCCCTGCACACCCACAGGGTTTGGTTCTCTCCTCAGCAGCAGCTACTAATTCAGTACAGCTGGGCAAGGGCTGGGCATGTGTCTTAAATAAGGAAAGAAGGTCAAAGAAAAGTAAGACAGGAGCTAAAAAAGCAGCAGCAAGCTCCAAAAACAATACTTGGCGCGGGCGGTGGGCGGCTGATCTTCCTTGGTGGCCACTGACCCGGAGAGGTCTACAAATTGGTGCCATCCTCTGGCCCTGTCACCTTTCCCAGGCAGCCGGCAAGGTTGCCCGCAGGGCTGGGGAGAAGGGACACCACACCACTGTCCCTGTCTCTGTGGTCCTGCTGGGCACTGCCATCTAAGGCACCACTGCAGAAAAGCTGGCCAAGAACCAGGTTCTCCCAGCTGGGTGAGGCACCACCCTTGGGTGCTGCTTGCCCTGGCTGTGAGGGCCAGGGGATGCTCGGTGCCCTGCCACGGGGGTGACAGCTGCCATCCCCAGTCTCTCTGGAGCCCGGAGCTGGTGTCAGGTTCTCTCCCCCTTACCATGCTGCCAAGGACATTGAGATCCCACTTGAACCCAGTCTGGAACCCCCTAAAACCCCACCATGTGCAGAAGGCCCTGTGGTGCTCAGTGCCTTTGAAGCTACTGTGGGCCACCCCCTCCCCAGGATTACAGCAGGACGGGAACTGCACTGGGAGCCAATCACCCCCTCGCCAACTTTCCCTCCCGCCCGGCTTATGCTGCGCCAAGATGCTGAGCAGAGTTAAGCTGCTTTAGAGGGGCCAGGCGAGGGCAGCTGGGGGGCACCAGAACCAGCTGGTGGTACGACTGGGATGGCTGCAGCTGGGTGCTGAGGACAGGACTTGGGGATCTTGCCTGTGTCCCTGCATCTGCATCACATGGCTGGCACCATGCAGCCAGTGAGCCCCTTGGCTGGGCACACCACTCCAGCCAAGAGCAGCCAGCTTCGTGCCCAACTCCACTACAGAAATGGAAGGCAGGGGGGCACTTTCTGTCCCCAGTCCCTGCCGGGCCCCCCACAGCTGGCAGCACAGAGCACTGGGAGAGCGCTGGTTAAATGTTTCTCCTGCTGTTTTTCCTCTGCAGGGCTGGAAAGCAGAGACATGCTGCAATACCCCAGACAAGGCTGCACCCAGGGCATTTCCGGATGGGAATCTGGCAGCAGAGCCTCTGCCTGGGCCTCATCCAGCCCAGGCTTGTAAAGCCCTGCGACCCAGGGAGCTTCACGCCTGCGCCAGGGCGCTGCCAGGCCTGGCCTTCTTCCCCGCTTCCAGAGACTGATGAAATGCTGACTTTCTGTGCCAGATGCTGCGAGGGGAAACTGAGGCATGGGTCAAGCCTGGCTCTGTCCTGGTGTCAGTCCTGCCTTGGAGCAGGGAGGGGAAGGAATGATGCTTGGCATGGAGCCAGGCACCCCATGCCAGGATTAACTCCTCTGGCAGCCTGAGTTTCAGCAGTGCCAGGGAGCTGGTGGGCACGCAGCCGAAGCATTGCCTCTTGCCAGGTTTGTGCCTGTCCTCACTGGCTTAGCTGGTGTGGGGGCTCTGTACAGCCGTGGGTGCCTTCCTGCTCTGGGGAGGGTGAGGATCTGTGCCGCACAGGGGCACAGCAGCAAGCATGGACACTAGCTGGGCACTGCAGCATGTGCTGGCCAGGCCTAGAGGCATCCTCCACTTGAGTGCCTTGTCCAAACAGGTTGGGCTTGGCGACTTTTCCTGAATTTTCCAGTGAAAAAATGCTTCCTCAGGANCACCCCCCGCGGCCAAGCGAGTCTGGGCAGGGGCTGGCAAGTTTGGCGCCAGGCCTCAGGAAGTCTTGGCACAGCGGCACGGGGGATGCAGCTAGAGAGGCTCCAATAATCCTGAAAATCCCGAAATCCTGGTACCTGACGGGGGCACGGTAGGGACTCACTTCTTGCTCCAGCATTGGTTCCCCCTGGCCAGAGCCTACAGGCGCCCTTGGCACGGACAGATCGCTCTGCTGTGGCCCCAGCGAAGCCTCCGGCAGCCGCTGCTTAACTGTTTGCTGAAGTGGTTCTTGGTACTAAGTTAACCTGGTAATGAGAGCTGCTGCCGAGACAGATGCAAATGACCGGGAAGTGCTCATTACAGGGGATGGAAAGAGGCACTTAGGCCCCGACGAGCACCCAGCCCTTCCCGGGCCATCCCTGCATTGTATTAGAGCCCATTTTACAATAATTGCTCCAGAGGAGGAAATCTATTTGGACTCATCATAAAGTATTTATTAACAAGAGCTTATTCACAAGTTCTGCAGCCTGCCAGCAGGGCACAGCCAGGCTCCCCAGCCCGCTCAGAAAGCCCTAACCAGGCTTCCCTGGCCCTGCAGAGTGGCACTGCCGTGCTGCAGGGAAGGAAACTGAGGCAAGCTGGGCATGGGCCAGTGGGAGGCAGGGAGCACAGTGGCAGCTGGAGCTCCTGGGAAAGCAGCTGGGGATGGCAGAAGCTGTGCCAGCCTTGCACACAGACATGTGGCTTCGTACTGGAGCTGCTCGTGGGGCAAACCAAACTGTCAGGGCCATGGTCCTACACAGCTCCCACTGGAGGCAGCTGAGCTGGGCTGGGGATGGCTGAGCCCCACACTTGCAAAACTCCTCCTGAAGCCTGCGCTGGGGCACAGAGCTCCATTGCCTACAGCAGCCTTGCTGTCACTGCCAGCAAGGGCAGAGGTGAAAAGAGGACATGCTGCAACCTCCCCTCAGCTCCTCTCCCCAGACCCCTGAGCTTTTTTACCCCCAGAGCCAACAGTATCCTCCAGCCAACCTCCATGCACAGCTCAAGGCTGCCTGTGGGCCGGACTGTACCCACAGCACACTCTGCTCTGGATGTGGACACTCTCTTGCGTCCAACAGGAAGTCAGTATGGATGCAAGGCTAGAAAGAGGCTTCCATGTTCCACTTAAGGCCTTAATACACAGCCTCACTCAGGATCAGATCAGGAGATGGTGGATGAGCAAATAAAGCAACCAGTGCTCAACTATGTGCCTGGCACCATGGTGGCCCCAGGCCTGGCACCAAGCTGTCCTGCTCTCCCCACACCCAGTGCTGCTCAAAACTGCCCCACTGGGTCCTTTGAGCTACCCTGGAGCAGCAGGACTCTACTGCACCATGGGTACCACGAACACTCTCCATCAGGCCAGTGACCACCTGCCTATGCCTACGTGCTGAGATGCAAGGTGATGCCGATGCTGGCCCCTGCAGGTGGTGCCAGCTGCGAGCGGGGGCGTGGGGAGCTCGCCGAGGCTGCCACTGCAGGTCATGGGAGACTGCAGCAGGCAGCGAACCTGCCAGCTGCTGTGGAAAACAGCAGGAAGAGAAGCAGCACTCTGTGCAGCTCCGGGCTCAGGTGCCAACACTGCTTGGGCTTGTGCCAGCCAGCACAGCCCTCCCTGGTCAGCACCACCGGCAGCAAGCCACAGGGGTGGCTCAGGTGGGCTGAAGCTGGGCAAGGGTCTTCCAGTGGCATATTATGTGCCCCAACCCTGTGCCCATCACCCCACTTCTGGTCTGCCTGCGTGTGCCAGCACTTTCAGCAGCCATTGGCCTTAGCTGGTCCATGGCTTTGCTAAACACAGCCCAAAGCAGGGAGTAGTGCATGCAGGGTGCACAGGAGGAGTAAGGATGCCCTGGGGAGTGTCCTGAGTCCCTGTTCTGCCAGCACTGGTCGGGGAAGAGCCAGGATGGTGCTGGGGAGGGAGAGCTGGCAATGAGATTGCCTAGTGCCACTCACTGCCTTTCTCCAAACTGACATGGATCTCCCAGTGCCTCGGTTTCCCCAGGTGCAGTCTGTGCCCATGCCCTTCAGGGTGTGGGAGCCAATGGCTCAGCCGTTTCCATGTGGGTGACCCCACCTGCCTCCAGCCTGCGGCACTGCCTGCCCAGAGATGGAGACACTGAGGCACAGCACTGGCCAGGCCAGTCTGCAGGATATGACGAGGGCTGCTGCTCTCCAGGAAGAGCCCTGTGAGCCGCACGGGGGGAGCACAGAGAGGACCCGGCCCACGGCCAAGGAGATGTCCCTTACCCTAGAAACCATCCCATGGCCACGTGGGTCCCCAGCTGAAATCCCTCTGGGGATCCAAGGAAGGGAAACGTTTTATGGATAAAGAAATAAAAAAGGCTTTGCCAACAGGCCCTGACACTACCAGCTCCTCCACCCAGACCTGTGCCAGTCCAGGGCTCTGGGAGTGACCCACTCTCCACGGCCCCACTCCCAGCACACAGTACTCCACCCACCCCAGGCTCCCAGCCTGTGAGATGCTGGGATATGGCACAGGTATGGTGGCAACTTGCACCTCCAGAATCACAGAGGGAAACTGAGGCAGGAGACAACCCAGGGCAGGCAGCACTGTGTGAAGGAAAGCAGCAGGCAACCTCAGCTCAGCATCCCAACCAGCAGTGTGCAAGCTAGGATCAGGCAGGGACTCCCCAGCCTCTTTGGATCAAGCCCAGGGCTTTGAGCTTGGCTTTGTCCCCTGACACAGGAGATTCCTTTCCCAACATATTTTTAGCCCTGCCTAGTGCGTCCTGGCCTTTCTGAGGCAGATTAATTTCCCCCTCTCCCTCATACACTATAACGGTCTAGGGGTGTGAGGAGGGGTCCCCAACTCCCTGCCAGGAGTGTCTGCTGGGGAAGGAGGGCGGCACCACCTCTGCGTGCTGCGATGGGGAGTGCTCAGCCTGCTGCCGATCTGCTCCCCGGTGGGTTGGAGCAAGGAAGTGGTTAGATACGGCCCCAGGCTCCTGCCGAAGAGCTGCCGACCCTGCAGAGGATCAGCTGCCCCCGGAGCCTTGGGGGTGAAGAGTTCATGCCCCCCCATAGCCACATCATCTTTGCCACCCCATGGCCATGCCAGCGGTTCAGCCTGTGCTCTGGCACCTCACAGGCTCCCCGGGGACTGGGGACACCTTGCCAAGACCCTTCACATAGGGAAGGGGATGCTGAAGCATGGGGCAGTGCCAGGCTCTCCCAGACAGCAAATGGAGACGACGGCATCCCCAAGGGACCATCACCGTTCCACCACAGCTGGATCCGGCACCGTCAGTGCCACAGGACAGGGCAGCGGCAGCAGGGGGAGGCTTCATCTGCTCTCAGCAGCTCAGCAGAACCTTCCTGGACGGGTCCTGTTTCGGGAGGGTTTTGGATGGCTCCCAAGCGGCAGGAGCGGGGGCCGACCGGCACAAAGGGACTCTGTTTGGGATGCCGGGCCCCAGCGGTGCCTGGCGCGGAGGCTGGTGGCTGTGCCCATTCCCCTTGTTCCGCGCCTGATGAGTCAGCGGCCGGGGCTGGGGCACAGGGGAAGTGCCCCTCTCCTCTGCTGGGTGCCGGCCCCACCTGGAGGCAAACTGAGGTCCAGGGCAGGACCGTCCTTGCCTCCCGGGCTGCCGCTGTAACCACTAAGTGACACTGCCATGCTGTGGAGATGGCTCTGCCAACCTGCCTCGTGATGTGGAGTCCACCAGCTACCCGTCCTGGGCTACTTGCCCAGGCTGGCCCTGAGCCATGCCCTGGGGGAGTCCAAGGTCCCCGAGCAGGGCCAGGCGCTCTGGGAGCCAACACTCCAGCCAGCAGCTCCACAGCACAGCAGAAGGAGCCCAGGCTGGATCTTGCCAGCTCAATGCCATGACAGGGTGCATGGGGTGCCAGCACTACAGGCCCTGCGACTGGGGAGTCTCCTGCATGACCTCAGCCCTTGCCTACTACCTGCTGCAGTCCCTGGAGGGCTTTGGAAGGCCCCAAAGTTGGGGGATGCAGTGCTAGCAGCCTACACATGCCCTTGAGCTCCCTGCTGCATGTGGAGCTGCAGGTGCCCACATGTGCAGCCATGGCTGTGGGGATCAGCCCCCCCCAGAAACAAGGACGAGCTGAGGGGGCAGGGTCCTCAACCAGGGTCATTCCAGGCAAGCTCTGGCTGGCCAGCTCCTGTCCCCATCCTCACACCAGACACAGCAAGGCCACAGCTTGGTCCCTGCTGCTGCTGCTGGCGACTCCTCTCTCCAGGCAATTCACCACAAGGCAAGAGGGTGGTGAGAGCTTCCCAGCTCCCCAGGGCAGTACCTCAGGATGCAATGCAGTCATCGCTAATGCATCTGGACTCATTTACAGGGATGAGAAAATGTTTCCAGGTTTCCCACAAAGTCCCATTAAGATCCCAGTTCCGAGCTATTTTTAGTGCTCTCATCAAAAACGCCTTCCCCAGCCACTCTGGAGCCCCAGGGTCCCATAGGGCTGGCAGGGCCACCCTAGGCAGGCACCTGCCTTTCAAGAGAGTTGAGCTACCACAAGACTGGGTGCCTGCAGGCGCCAAACCCTGTCCCCATGTCCCCTAACCCAGCAGCTTTGCACGCACAAGTGCCCTCTGATGCTGGGGGTGCACCAGCCTGGCTTTTGCTCAGGAGTAACTGAGAAAGGAAACCTGGTGAGAAATGGCAGCCAAAGCTGCCCCTGGTTGCTCTGTTGGCCATGGGGCCCCTGGCTGCAGAACCACCCTTGCCACTGAGGATGGAGAAGGAATGGTGGTGACAGGCAATGCTCAGTGGGGCAGCACATGCCAGCAGCATGTCCCTGCAGGTGCAGAGTCACATCCTGCAGCACCAGTTTGTCACCTGGAGACAGCCACTGACTGGCTCAGCCAACCTCCTCCCAGCCAGCAACCCCAAGAGCCCTGCTAGCACCTCTACCAGGACAGTGGGTGCTCCCAGGGCTCCCGGTGGAGCTGGCAAGGACGTGCAGAGATCCTGTCCTCAGCCCTGAGCTCTCGCAAACTATCTATAGCCATGACCTCAGTGGGAGCTGGGGCAGGCACCCGGACCTGTGTCCTCCCCTCTTGGCAGGGCTGCCACCACAGCCCTCACGTGTCAGAGAGCTGCTGCCTCACCGAGGCTTTCATCGCATACGTTCACTAATCTGAGGGGATTCGGTGTCAGGAGCTGTCCATGGGCACTTCATAAAGACTGTGTCCAGGGGGGTTCAGCCAAGCGAGGCAGGACACCAGCTGGCAAGGACAGCGCTGGTGCTGGGTGTCAGTGTGTAAACTGACAGGGTCCAGCCCTGGGGGTGGAGTAGAGGGACAAGGGTGACCTGGCTCCGAGAAGGTCGAGTGGGGGATGTCTCTGCGTGAGCAAGGGTGACCTGAGGACACCCCACAGCTGTGCCCCACAGGTGCTAGGGTCGCAGCCTAATGCAGACCTGGGGGAGCACAGGGAGGTTGCTCTCCACCAACTGCCCCTGGGGCGAGTGGAAAAGAGCTGGCCCACAGGAGGGGAATTTCCCAGCTCCTTTCTCCAACAAACTCCTCGGCTTGTGCAATTAGAGAAATTTGTTTAACAAACTCCCAGGGGAGCAGGGCGGGAAGGTAGGTGGCACACGGCCAGGGGCGCTGCTCGCACAGGCCTGCTCCCTCCCCACCCGCGGCTTTGATCAGCGCCGGGGCACAGGAGCGGCTCCCTGCAGCCAGACGGCAGCCAGGGGCACGCTGGGCCACAGCAGGAGCCGCGGCCCCCGCGGACCTGCTGCCTCTGGCCGCGCACCCCCGAAGTGCCACCTTGTGCCCTCCTCTGCTCGCTCCGTCCTGCTGCCCTCACACCTGCCGGGGCAGCAGGGCCCTGGCACCCTGCCCTACCGTCGTGCACAGCTGCCGGGTTCCTGGGCCACACGTGTGCCCGTGCGTGCCCTGTGTGGTGCCCATGTGTGCCCTGCGCAGTGCCCGTGTGTGTCCTGTGCAGTGCCCATGCGCTGGCTGGCAGGCAGGTGCAGGCTGCAGGCGCATGCTCCCACTCCCTCCCTCCCTCTCTCAAGCGATGCCATTTCCATCCCAAACCCTCTACTCTGCACTTTTTGCCAGCGCTGCCTCATTGGTATTCAGGCTGTGCCACTCGCCTGTCCTGGCACACAGGTTACTAAAGGAGATTCTGCAGCACAGTGTGGGGGGGTCACATTACAGCCCACCCTGTCTCACTTTCTTGAACCACCGGGCACAAGCCAAGGCATGGTGGCAGAGGTGGGCAGGATCTGGCACATCACAACTCCCACCAAGCAATCGCAGTACGGAACATCCCCATCGGGCTATCTCCTAGGGTGAGGTGGGCTGGCAGGCGGGCAGCGGTGAGCTCTGCAGCAAGCCGCCTGACAGGTGGCTCCCCAGGGACAGCTGGTGGGTTGCTGGCATTCTGGTCCAGCCTCCCTGGCAGTCCATGATGTCTGCTGCAAGGTGGGAGCAGGTGGCAGAGGGGGACATGAGCTGAGCTGCCAGAGCTTGGTATTGTCATCGCCCTTGCCAATGGTGCCCAGATGAATCAGAAGTGGCATCCACTGCACCCGCAGTAGGATTGTGCCTTTGGGATGGCATCCTGGGGTGAGGAGGGAGCAGTGGTGCCTCTCATTTTGGGGCTGGTTCAGGGCAAGGGGAAACGTCTGGGTGGAAAATCAACATTGCTCTCTCTGGGCTTTTTTTTTTTTTTTCCCTATGAAAGCAAAAACGTTTCTTGGTTTTTCGTGATCAGAACCACGTTGGGGTTTTCTGGGCAGCAGCCGCTCAAATACCACTTCCCTGCGAAGGGAATGCAGGGGCCCTGTGCAAGGAGAGCAAAAACCTTCTTAGAAAACAAGATAAAGCCTCCAACATTTTCAAACGTCAGCCTGGCCATGAACTCACACAAACTCTCAGGGAAAAAGAGGTCAGCAGGAGGACTGGATCCTGATACTCCATGCCAGGCAGTGCTGCCCCATCTTGAGCAGCAGCAGTGCCTGGGAGAGCGATGCCCACAGTGGGCAGCCCGAGGCCCAGACCTGGGTATTCTGCCCAAAATGCTGATTAGAGCTGGCTGGTGGCCAGGGAAGGGAAGATGAGTGCACTGTTCCAGCAGCAGTGAGTTAACCCAGAAATCAATCCCTGGCAGGGGCTGGCCGGCAAATCCCCCAGCGTGTCAGCTCTGCCACACCTGAGCCGCAGGATCCTTTCCCAACCCTTTTCCAGGACTTGGGAAGCACCGTGCCTCGGCAGCTGGTGCAGGGTGCTGGGGCCCAGCCAAGCTGGCACAGTGTGGCATGGCCATGGGGGATACCTGCTCAGGACTGATGTGACAGATTGCAAGCCCAGCTGCCCACCCAGCTGCAAGCCAGTCCCAGGATACCCACATCACCACTCTGCAGCTGGCACATCCCAGGAATATGCATGCCCTCCTCGAGGGTGGTGCTACCTCAGGGTGCCCAGTCAGCCAGGGATGGGAGGGAAGCTGAGCTCAGGCTCTTGCTGTGCCAGTTTGGTGCGCCCAAAGCCTCCAAAGGTGCTTTGGTACCCAAAACTCACAAGCTACCTTTAGCCACTTCTGGTCCCCGAGGCTCTCAGGCTCAGACCCACCAGCAGCCCCCAGATATGCCATGAGGACATCACTGGTGATGCCAACACAGTGCTAGCCCCACCCATCAGGGCTTCAGCACCCATCAATGCCATGGCTGTTCACCATTACCTTTGCCATTCTGCCCCAACCTGCCCAGCACACCCTGAGATGCCACTGGAAAAATCCCCACCCTGTGGGTCCCTAAAGATCAGATTGCACCCCTGCCACCATGAGGCCTTGCCTGCATCTCTGCCTTGGGTACAGGGACTGGCAGGCACAGGAGCCTCAGACATCCTCCTGCGAGCACCTTGCCCTCTCATCACTGCTCAGTGCCAGCACTGGCATCCTCTCGCAGGAAGAGCCACAGCACAGCCAGGGGTGACAGGCAATGACACAGATTCACAAGGGGATTTTTAGCTTCCTTGCCAGCTTCCCTTCTCCTCCAGCAAGGGATCCCAGGGACACTCCCCACCGCCACCACACAGTCCCCATCCTGCAATCCAGGGCTTGGCTTGCACCTAGGACAGCTGCAGCCATGCCAGGAGTGATGAGGGGGAACAATGGGCACCTCTCAGGCTGCAGGAAAACGTCCAGGAGCCAGACACAGGAAAGGTCTATGCAGGCAAGGAAAGCTGGCAAGCTGGCAGCACAAGCTGCTCCTGCCCTCGGGGCCATTCTCGGCCAGCCCTAGCAAGGCAGGGGACACCTCCAGGCCTTCCCCTCTGTGTGCAGCCCTGGGCCAGTACAAATCTCACCACTGTTAGCAGTCTCCCCCCGGGCTCTCAAGCCCTTCATGCTGGGGCTGCCCAAGGCACCCCAGGGAGCTGCCCTTTTCTGCTCAGCGGGGTGCGACTGGCTCTGCTGTCCCCTGCCACACAGCACCGCTGCCGACACCCCTGCAAGAGGGGAAGAAAACAATGGGTAAGAGACTCAGACCAGCACTTGTCCTCAGCCCTCCTGGGCTCAGGGAGCTACTGTTTGCTTCGAGACAGCTGGGCAGTGAGCCGGGGAGTAAGCTGGGCACTGAGCTGGGCAGTGAGCTGGGCCCTGCTGCCTGGGCTTTGTTCGTACGCCGCAGAAGCGTTCACACGCTGGCAGCCCTGGGCAGGCAGTGCCTGCACTCCCTGCGCCGGTATGGAGAACGCAGGCAGGGAGGGAATCGTGGGCAGGGAAGAGAGCACAGGCAAGGGCAGAGCTGCCCGGGAAGATGAATTATTGGCAGGTGCCTCAGCGTGCTTGCAGGAGGGCAGCTGATTTACTTGTGAGGCTCCCACCAAGTTCAAGGTGACATGGTGGAGAGTGGCACCGTGCAAGCAGCACCCACTTGGCCGATGCTACCTCTTGTGTAGCAGGCCTTATCCTGCTCATTGCCCATATGCCCACCCCAGCCCTCCAACATGGCATCAGACACTGCACTTAAACCGCAATCTGTTTCTTCCAGGTGAGGATTTAAGATCACAGCAGGCAGAGGCATCAGGGTCCTCAGCAGTGCTGCTGGTGTGAGCGGCTGGGCAAGGCTGGCTGGGGCAGGCGGGCACGGTGCAGCAGGCGCCTCGCAGGGAATGCCAGGCTCTCCCGAAGGTTTCATTTGAAGAACAGCCTCATTGTTTTTCCCAAACAATACTGAGCAGATGGGAGAATTGAAAGTGTGTTGCAACCTTCCCTCTCTCCCCCCGCCGTGCCTGGCCTGCTTCTCCCATCCTTTGGCAGGCGATCTGAGCTCCCGGATGGAAACCAGTTTGCCAGAGCTACTGGTTAAGGGGGTGAGCACCAGTGCTGCCCTCTCTCACTGGAAAGCTGCAGCGCTCTTGGGGAGGAGATTTGCCAAATGATGCCCCAGTAAGAGGCGTCCAGCAGGGAGCTCCCTGCTACGGCCACAAGCCTGAGTCAGTGCTGGCAGTCAGGTGAGGTGCAGCAGCCAGCGCTGGCTGGGGAGTGGGGAGAGCCCCCTCAGTACCCAGGGCATGGCGGCAGCCACCAGGCCATGTGTCTGCACTGCCCCTTGCAGCAGGGCTCTATCCCTCGGGCACCGCAGCAGGTCTCTTTCCCCTGGCGGTGATGGGTGGTGCCAGTACAGAGGTTTGCACCAGGCCAGTCTGGCTGGGCTGCTCCCTGATGCCCCCAGGATTGGGTGCCATTTGCTGTGCCATGTGCAGAGCTTCATGCCTGGCTGCTGGTTCCTGGGCAGGCAGTGCGGGCACGTTGCCTCTGCACTGAAACCAGTCTCCAAGGATGCATTTGAGCACAGCACCAGGAGCTGGGCATCCCGCCAGGGTCCAGCTGGAGACCCTCTCCTGGGCCCCAGCAGACCCAAGGGGCCCAGAAGAGGGTCTCTGGACAGACCCCGGTGGGATGCCTGCTCCTACTGCTCCAGCTGCTTTTGCGGCTGGCTCCCAGCTCACTGTGCTCCACCCCTGAGTACCTGGGTGGGTGTCTCAGGGAGCACCAGGGTGACTGCTAGGTGCCAGGGACAACCCACAGGTTTGCAGGAGCATCACCAGTCATAAAATTTGCCCATCTTTCTTCTGGGAGCATCCTAAACTCCCTTCTGTCCGCCCTACTGCAGATCCAGGAGCCAGGGATAACTGTTATAGGTCTGGCAATGCCAACAGCTCCTTGTGTAGCAAGGGATACACATGTGGGGCCAGTGGCAGGTAGTCTGTGCTGGGGTTGTTCCGGAGCCCTGGCAGACAGAGCTCCCCTTGGTTCCCTGTGGGCAGGGTGAAGCCTCATGCATGGCAACAGTGCCACTGTCACTTCCCTGCTAATCTGTGCAGCTCCCTCTTAATTTCCCAGCCTGTCCCTGAAAGCGGACAGAGGTGAGCTGGGGCAACGAAAGTCCCGAGGCAGGGACAGGGCTGAGGAGGGCACAAAGTGACCCTCCTAGCTTGACAGGAGGCTCGTCTGAGGGCCCAGTTGGGAGCATGTTACAGATGCCTTTGCCAGGGTTATTTCGGTGCCGCTGGGCTGCCAAGGCCCAGCTCGGCCCAGCTCTGGCTGGGATGGAGGCTTCCCGAGCGGTAGCTGCGATGCGAGCGGCCGTGCCGGACTGCAGGGACTGGCAGTGGGGAGATGCGAAGGCAGCGCAGGGCGGCTCCCGCGCACGTTCCAATGTATCCACATCACCATCCGCGGCAACCGGGCCGGGAGAGCCTCCCTGCCGCGCGGGCTGGACGGCAGCGCCGGGGGGAGAACGGCGGGGATGGGTCCGTCGGTGCAGACAGCGTCTCATCCCCTCCCGCTCAGGCTAAGTGGCAGCTGAGGCTAAGCCAGGGCAAAGCAGTGGAACCGGAGCCTTCCCCGCACGAAGGCGGCGGAGCGGAGGCTGAGACCCAGCTCCCGCCCAGCGCCCGGGCAAAGCGCTGCGAACAGCTCGGGTCGGTGAGCGAACGGCTCCTGCCAGCCCTGGCACGGCCAACATCCGCACGGCTTCCCACATCGGACCAAGCATGGCAACTGGCAGCAACAGGCTCTGTCAACCCAGTGCCAGCTGGAGACTGGCATGGCGGGGAGGTAGTGGGACGCCCAGAAAGGATGGAATTGGAGAGCAGGGAGAGGGAGAGGAAAAGACATAAAGAAAAAAAAAAAAAAAAGAAAATAAAAAGACAAAAGAGAACAGAAAAAAATAAAGCACATCCCACCTCACCCCCCAAAAAAACAGAAAACAAGAAGATAGAGGAGTAAAAAAGAATAAAAGAGGCATACTGAGATTTGACTTGTACCAAGTCAACCACATGACAGGGAGCACCATACCCAGGGTCTCTGAACAGCCCTAGTGGTGCCCATCTGTGCTGATGCCTGTGCCCAGTTCAGTGCCCATGCCTGCACCTGTGCCACCAACAGCCTCACATGCTACACCACATCCAGGGAGAGGCAGAGACAAGGCCAGGCCCTGTGCTGCCCTCCAGCACAATGCAGGTGCCATGGTGCTGCCAAGGGGACCCTCTTGAGCCCCAACAGGACAGCTGATCCCAAGCCTCTGAAGTGGAGCCAGACCTTGCCTGCAGCTCAGGCCCAAGGAAAGGGTCCAGAAGCAGAATCCCTGCTGTGGGCACAGGGGTCCAGCAGCAGCACTGCCCCCACCAAAGCTGAGACCTCGTTGGGTGCGGCACAGGCTGGATTTGGAGCAGGCAGCAGCTGCCAGCAGAGAAGAGGTTACGAGCCGGGGTGGAGGGAGGGAAGCTGCCTGCTCAATAATTAAATAAATATCAGCGATCAATAAGGACAGAGCAAAGGCAGAGCTGCAGCAGCAGTGTTGCGGGCAGGGGNCGCATCTCACCGCGTTCCGCTGCAGCCCCAAAGCCAGCAGCCTCCCCGCACCACCCACCCCCGGGCGCAGCGAAAACACAAAACCCAAACCGCAAGGAACCTTCCCCTCCCGCGCCCCGAGTGAAAGCGGACGCAGAAACTCCACCGAAAACACCAGAAACACCAAAATCAACACCCAGAAAAGGTGTGTGTGTGGGGGGGGGGCAAGAGGCAAACCCGACTCCTCCGAGCAGCCCTTCTCCCTGCAAGATTATTTCTTTTTATCGGGAGGAGGCTTTTACTTTTGGTTTGGTTTTTGGTTGTTTTTTTT
>WBNM01041431.1:65530-84519 GCA_013399055.1 Ramphastos sulfuratus
TCCCCCCCCGCAGGGCCGCCCAGCGCACCGCGCTGCGGACTTGAACGCGACCCTCCCGGGCGTCACTTCCAAGTTCAAGTCGGTGCGGCTGGCAGCCTCTCCGCCCCTTTTTTAGCGGCCATTTTCAGCTCTACCCAACCCTCCGCGGGCTGCGGAGCCCCCCCCGCACTGCGACCTTCCCGCCCCCCCCTCACGCCGCGGGGGGGGAACAGGGGAGGAGAGACAGCGGCAACTTCCCTCCGCCAGGCCCGCACCCTCCCTCCCGCCGCCCCCTACACTCTCCCCCGGGCATCCTGTTCAACTCCGGTGGCGGCATCGCCCCGGCCCGGCCACCCCCTCCCCGGCTCCGGTGGGCGCACACGCGAGTACACGCGCGTGGGGGTGGGGAGAGGAGGAAAGTAGAAGGGAAAATGAAAGTGTCATGGGACCTACCATAGCCAAGTGCAATTAACGGGCTTCGAGCTGCTGCGGAAAGCAAGGCAAGGAGGGTGGGAGGTTTTGTATTTGGTTCTAAACCGTGTGTGTTCCACCGAGCCCACGGAGGAGGGACAATCGCTGCCCTCGAAAACAACAAAAATATAAAAAACGCCGAATAGTAATAATTAATAATAAAAGCTCTCCCGAAGGCCACAGGCAACGTCAAAGTGTCCCCGGCGAGCGCTTACGTTCTCTCCGGCTCGGTGCGGCTGCGGGAGGCCATGCTCTGGCCTCCGCGTACCGGGGGCCAGGCCAGGCCGCGCTCCCCGCCGCGGGGCCGGAGCCAGGAGCCCGCGGTCGCCGTCGGCGAGTTCCGGGGCGGCGGCGAGAAGCGGCGGGAGAACGGGGCCTGGCCCCGGCCGGNAGCCGTGTCCCGCACCCCCCCGGCCCCAGCCCCACTGCTCGCAGCCATCTCCGGCCCACGGCCCCCTCCCTTCCCACCCCCCGCACACCTCTGTCCCCATGGGCGCCTTCACCCCTGTCGTGCAGGCATTCGCCGGCACTCGCAGCCCCAGCGGGCAGCCCCGGCCCTGCCCCGCGGACAGGGATCCGCACACGGCCGTCAGCCTCGCACCCCCCGCCAGACCCTAACCTCCCCCCGGACATCCTCCGGCCCCGCTCCCTCAGCCCCTCCGGGCTGCCTCGTCCCTGTCCCTTCATTTCTCTTGTTCCACTCTCAGCCCAGCCATCCTCAGCGCCTTTACACCTGGATGCCCTCCGTTTGCCATCCTCCGGGTACCTCACGGACCGGGGCCGGGGCCGGGGCCGGGGCCGCCCCCCCAGCAGCGGAGCTGGGGGGTGCTGGGGTTCGCCCTCCCTTCCCTGGGCTCCGGCGGAAAGTCGGCGGCGGGCAGGAGCTGGGTTTGGTCGGAGAGCAGCGGTTTGGGTCTGTATCTGTAGACCCCCTTTGTGTCTGACTTGTATTTTTAACCCTTGTTACCGAGTAATGATTTAATCTTTTATTTCTTTACAAGGGCCATGTTTTTGTACAGGAAGGCAACCGAAAACTACATTCACACACCCCCCCCCCCCCCCCCCCAGTTTATTAAGGGCTGAAGGATGCACTGCTCGGCTGTCTTTTTAGGCATGTTCCATAGTCTTGAACAAACAGGAACATAATCTCCATCTGTCTGGTGCTCAGATGATTTCACTGTGATAAATAATATGGTAAATAATTACCTGTATTTTAAATAAAATAAAAGCAAGCTATGCTGCCATCCCTCTATAGTTTTTATTTCAGCATTTTCTCCCTCTCTGGGATTTTTTTTTTTTTTTTGAAAGGACTCACCAAGCCCTGATCATTTTTACAAGGGATCAGCTCGATTTTAACAGGGATTTCGTAAAGACCAGAGGTTTATTTTACCCACCCTTGGATCCCCTTTGCCAGCCAGCCCCTGCGTGCACACAGCGAGGCACTGGACGCTGCACGCCGCCGTTTGTGCGGTCACAGGGTGCAGTTTGCTGCCGTGCAAGTTGTTTGCCCAGACACTGGAGCAGGATCGGCCTCATGGAAATGCCAGCTCACTTTGTTCCAGCTTCCCTTTCAACCCAACCAACCCCCCCTAATTCTTACATTATTTTTATTTACACCATCTAGAACTACTTTGTTTTGTTTTTCAGTTACCACCCCCCCACACCCCAAGCCACTTCCCTGTCTGAAGGCTGCAAAGAAGGCTCCTGGCCGATGCCAGCAGTTCTCTTGCCTCACCCCAGCTCCAGCAGCCCTGGGAAATGCAAACTCGGTGCTCGCTCCGTGCATACGAGAGAGTTTTCATTTTCTGCCCGATGCCGGACAAGAAGCGGCGCAGGAGTGAGCCTGGGGAAGAATCTGCCAGTTTTTAACTGCTCCTAGGAGCTGCCATGGGTGCCTGCTTGGCAGTGCCCCTCCCTCTTGCCAGCACCTTTGTTTTGCCGTGGTGATTCCTCAGCTCCCCTGGCTGCTTGTGTGTTGGGGAGGCTGTGGATGTTTGGCTCTGGTCTCAATGCTGTGGGAGATTACCCAGTTCTGCTAGGCTGGTGGTGCCCAGCTGCTGAGGCCAGTGCTTGGTGGGCAAGGAGTAAAAAGGAGGCTGATGGATTGATGGGAGGGGGAGAAAAAGTAGGGCTGGGGTTTTATTTCCACTTCTCTGAGGGCCTGGGATGCAGGAACGTGGGCAAGGGAGCTCTGCCTGCCTGGGTTTTGTGATGCTGTTCCTGGAGGGTTCCAAGGCAGGCTGCAGGCCTGGGCTCGGTCACCACCGGCAGTGTGCAGTGGCCTACAAGCACATGTTTGGTGTCCCTCTGAATGAATCCCATTCCTCCAACCTCCCTCAGGAGCCCCAAACACTGAGCTTGTGTGAAATGCAATAGCAACGGCCCAGGGTGCCAATGATCTGAGTGCCGCCAGTGGTACCTGTACCCTGCTGCTCTGGGGCTGGCCCAGAGTGGAAAGGTCCCAGCTGGCCCTGGCCCTGGCCCTGCTGCAGGTGGCATTCGCTGCCCAGGGCTGCAGGTTGCAGGTGCAGGGCTGGGGAGCCACTTCTAGACCCCACAGCCACCCCAGCCTCAATCCCAATTCCTAGTGTAAACCCTGGGCAGAAAAACACTAAAATTACAATAATCCTCCTTTGGATGTTGTTGTTGGTTTTAATTGTGTTTTGTTTTTTGGGGTTTTTTTTGCGGGGGGAGGTTTGTTTGTTTGATTTTGTTCCCAGGCTGCCTGTAAACAGTGTTCTGAGGAAGGGGATGGAAATCCAAACCCAATTGAATTTTGCTGTGCGGGTCACCCTTGTTGCCTTATTAAACAAACAAATACAAACAAACAAACAAACAGACAACAAACAAAAACACAAAAAAAAAAAAAAGGGGAAAAAAGAAAAAAAAAGAAAAGAGAGAGGATTTGGGGTCCAGTTCTGTTTCTCCCAGTGGATTTTCATAAGAGTTGAAGCTGAGTTACTCCTATTTTGGCAGGCAGATAGAGCAGCTGGATCAGGCCCTTTGTTTCATTCCTCAGGTTTATATCCCAGCCCATTTGCAGGCTTCTGACCACCCATCCATAAAATCAGTGCTGGGAACAAGTGGAAATTTGCTCTCCTCTCTCCTGAAAAGTGCTGCTGCTACAAGCCAGTGAAATGCCATGCCAGTGGGCTCAGGCTGTTCCCCACTGCCTCATGCCCTCCCATCCTTCCAGGTGCTCGTGGGCAAGAGCCGCTGCCCAGCAGTGCCAGCTGGCTGCCACCTCAGGTCCCGGTGGCCAAGGCAGCTGTGCTTGCCCACTCCTCAAAGCTGCATTTTATTTCTAGAGGGCATTTCGTGGTTGCTTTGTGCTGCTAAAATGCCTCGATTCCAACTCTTGGGTTCAGCCAAGGGGGTGCAGATACCCGCGGAGCAGCAGAGGGATGCATAACCCCTGCTACTGCCAGGGCAATGCCCCTCAGCCTCAGCAGCCTTTTTCCTGCCTTCATTTTTAGCATTTTTTGCAGGGTTTTTCCAAGGTCCCATTCTGCTGCCTTCAGTGCTGGGTGCTGCCAGCACTGCCAAGCCGTGTCCTTCGCTGGAAAGAGGGAGAGGAGGAGAAATAAGCCATGCTCAGACAGTTTCATTGCTGCTTTTCTTTGCTTTTAAACTAACTTTTAAGGAGAATATTCTGGTTTTGACCAGAATTTATTTACTTTATTCCTGCATATGGCTCTTGGCCTGGGTCCTAAACAGGCAGAGGTCTGGCCCTGCTCAATTCAAAGCCAAAACATGCAATGAAAGAAGATTTTTTTCCCTCCTTTTTATTTATAAACCAAGTTTTTAACTGGTGAAATTGTTGCTGACAGGGGGGGATTTAAGTTTAAAAATTGCCAGCAGATTTCAGTTAATTATTCTGCAAGAATTTCAAAGGGCTTTTAGGATTTTTTGCTGTAGCTTTCTTTTTCTTTCTTTCTTTCTTTCTTTCTTTCTTTTCTTTTCTTTCTTTTCTTTTCTTTTCTTTCTTTCTTTTCTTTTTTCCTTTTCTTTCTTTCTTTTCTCTTTCTTTCTTTCTTTCTCTTTCTTTTCTTTCTTTTTTTCTTCTCTTGGCTACTGGTTAGATGTAAAAAAAAAAAAAAAAAAAAAAAAAGACAGATCTCCAAAATTTCCCTTCCTCTGTATTTTTTCCATCAGCTCTTCCTCTTGGAATTGTTGGAAAGCAGCCCTTGAAAAGCTGCGGGTGGTGAGATACCTCCAGTGCAAGCCTTTGCAAACCCTTTCCTCTGCTTCCATGCTGCTCAGCACTGGGAAGCTTCACTTCACTAGGACCACTCTCTCTTGAACTGCCCCTAAAATTTGTTTCCTTACTTCAAAAAGAACGATTTTTTTTTTTTTTTTTTTTTTTTTTGGGAGGGAGGTCTTTGTGTGTGCCAACTGTGCTGCCAACTTGAACAGCTTCAAGTCCAGCTATGGGGCTGCTACCCAACCTGACCCAGGGGCTGAGGTGGGCAAAGCCCTGTCGGAGATTTTGCAGAGCTGTGGATGGAGGCGCTGGGAACTCTGCAAATACCAAATTCCACTTATTAAAAAAACACCAAACCCCAGGACAAAAAACAAAATACCCAACCACCAACCCCCCCAAAAACACCCAACAACCAACCCCCCAAAAAACACCCAACAACCAACTCCCCAAAAAATACCCAACAACCAACCCCTCAAAAAACACCCAACAACCAACCCCTCAAAGAACACCCAACAACGAACCCCCCCCAAACCACCCACCCACCAAACCCCAAAAAACACCCAACACCCAAACCCCCAAAAAACAGCCAACCTTTGTTGTTCCCCCCCCAACTGACAACCAAACCCCCAAAAAACAGCCAACAGCTAAACACCAACAAACAGCCAACAACCAACCCCCTAAACCCAGCCAACAACCAACCCTGAAATGCAACCAAGAGATACTTCCTCACCTGATTTTATTTATGCTTTTCCTTTCACAAAAGCAAGGCCTGAAGCGCAGCCACTCTCCTAGGGCTGACTTTGCCGTGTTGGTGCTGGGAACGTTAGGGAAGGGCCTGGCACGGAGCAGCTGGCAGCAGTGCATGCCTGTTTCTTTGTTTGGAGGGAGTGCATCCAGAGTGGCATTTTTAACCCGCTCTGCGGATGAACCTGGCGGGCAGGGGCTGCTGCCACCATCCCTGCACCACTTGGCAGAGCTGCTAAACTGCCACAGGCACCCCTTGGCCCTGGCAGCAGTGGAAGGCTCAGCTTTGGCAGCGGGAGCGGCTGAGTGCCATGTCCGCAATGGCTTCCTTGTGGCTCTGCACCAGCACAACGCGGACGGTTGCTGCTGCGTGGCACGCAGCCGGGCCCCCAAAACATCCTTGTGGCAGCAGGAGCAGAGCCGAAGGGTGGGAGGCAGACAAAATGTCACCCCAAATGTGCCTTAGCTGGAGGGAAGGGTGGAGAAGCAGAACAGCCTCGCACTGGCTTTGGGGAGCAGAAAGTGAAAGTGTATGGCGGTGCGTGACATAAGCGCCGTGTCCTGGTACCCAGCTGGCATCCCCGGCCGATGAGTGCCAGTCTCTGGGAGCTGCCAAGGCCTGGGGAGGAAAGAAGTGGCCGCTGGTGGCATTTTGGAGCCCGAGGCAGGGAAGCATGGGGGAATTCGAATCACTTGCCAAAGCAAACAGCAGTGTGGGAAGGTACTGAGCTACCTGCTCCCTCAGCAGCTTGAGCACTTCCACCTCACCTGCCAGGGCAGTGAGGCTGTGCCCAGCGCCGAGCCCACAGGCTCCTGGTGCAGGTGGTGTTGGGGATTGGGGCTCCAAGCAATACCATTGGCCAAATGCCCTGGCAGCGGCGAACGAAAATCACATCCACCTAGTTCTGAGCCCAGGGACAGGCGTGAGGCTTCTCTCCGCTGGCACAGCTCTCATGCCCACGATTCTACAGCAGGGGCCCAGCACTGGCCTTGGCCCCTCTGGCAGCCTTTTGGGTGCGGCGTTTGCTGCAGTAGGAAATGGTTTCTCTGAAG
Source organism: Ramphastos sulfuratus (assembly GCA_013399055.1). Taxonomy (NCBI): domain Eukaryota; kingdom Metazoa; phylum Chordata; class Aves; order Piciformes; family Ramphastidae; genus Ramphastos; species Ramphastos sulfuratus. Next base: position 71,982 of record WBNM01041431.1, read on the forward strand.
GTTTTTGTTTGCCAGAGGAGAAAACTGGGCTGGAATTTTCAAGGAGAGGGTTTGGACAGCAGGGCAGAGAACGGTATTAGTTTTCCAGAACACGACACAAACCGGAGGCACAGCAAAGTCGGAGCAGGCAGAGTCCCTGCGCCGGGAAAAGTTTAGCAACTCCCGGGATCAGCTGCCAGCCTTCATCTGCAGCTGAAGCAATTGCTGCAGACAAAGTGGCTGAGCGCTGGCCTCGCAGAGCTCTGCGGCCGCACAAAGGCTGCGTCCCCCCTTCCTCTGCCGCGGTTTTACGAGAGAGCAGAATTGCTTGGATGCTGAGCAGGCTGTAAGCAATAAGGGCTTTCAGAATAGGCTCCTAATTAAAAACGCTGCCCTTGCTCCTTTGCTTTTAAGCACACATTAAACTACTTCCCTCCCNGGCTTTTTGTGTCATGATTCTGGTTTGATTTGACTCTCCCTGCCCCCTTCAGGGTCTGCTTCGAATTAGCAAAAGCCAAACTCAAGGAGCTGGAAAGGGCCATTATAGAATTTTCCGTGTCATTATTTTTTTTTTATTAGTGGGACTGGGCAGCTTGGCCAAGCAGGGAGGAAAAAATGGCTTGTGTGGTTGCAGCAGTTGTGAGCTGCTGGCGCTGGGGCTCCACTCGCCCATCACAGGGGTGGCAGCACCCACACTTGCCAGCCCTGGGACTCACTAGGGGGCACATTGCCCAGAGTGTTGGGCACAGGGCATCGAGTTGTGCTGGCAGATGGGAGAGCACTGTCCTGTCTGGCTGTGGTGCTTTGCTGAGGTCACCCCACCTGCAGCATCCCGGGGTGGTGAGCAGGGGACACCCAGCAGCTGCACTGCAGTGTCCCAGCCTGAGGCTGGCTGGCATCCTAGGAGCCAAGCACCGTGGGCACATTGAGCAGGTGCTGAGGGATGTTGTGCTACTTGCCAGAGGCTCTTCAAGGCATATGGTGGTACCCGATGGACACATGGGTGCTAACTGCCTGGGCCGTGACAGTCTCTGCAGGCATGGAGTTGTCAGAGGAAGTGCCACCATGCTTCAGCAGCATCCCAGCAGGCGGTGGGTGCTGTTTGTCCAGGTGGCATCGGTGAGTGGTGCTGGGGGGCAGCCACCTCCCTGCAGGGTGGAGAGGGGAGGTGGTGGGGACTTCTGATAGCCCTGGGAAGGGGACATGTGGGCACACTTCACAGTCCTGGTCTGCCTTGCTCACAAACCCAGCGTCATTGCAGGAAGGAGGGCCGGGGGCAGCATGTTCCCAGGCTGCAGGAGGAGGAGTCCATCCCCTTTATAGCTTGCAAAGGTACTTGCAAAGGCACTCGGGCCTCGGTTTCCCCAGCCACACACACCAGGGAAGGGAGCTTCTGCGGCTGACTCCCTCCATTTTGTGGATGGGGGGGACTCGGGGAAGGGCCTGGAGAGTTAGCGCCGGCGCCGCCCGCACATGCTCTGCCCGGCCTTGAACTGCAGCCAGCTGCCAGCTCCAGCAACAACAGGCACCATTGTGTGCCAGCAACCCCGTGCGAGCGGCAGGCTGGGAGGGTGCAAGCGGCGGGCGACAAGTGGACTTTGTGTCATCGCTGCGCACTGCTGCTTGCTGCTTTTATGTTTTCAGAGGAAACAGGCAAGCAGGGCACCGGCTCCCAGCATTTCTTCCTGGTCTCTCTGCACCAAGTGAGGGCAATAATATTTAGTTGCTGAGGTGGTTTGCATTTTTTGGCTCCCCCTTTCCTTTTGTTCTTTTTTTTTTTTTGTTGTTCCCCCCCATCCCTTTTATATATTTTTTTAAATTGAATCTCTTCCCACTGTGGCCACAGATGCATCTCTTCAGAGGGGCCATGTTTACCCAAGTGGCACCATGTTTGTCACCAGGGCTGGCTTGTTCCAGTGTGTAAATATGTGGCATAAGCCATGTGACTGCAGCAAACATCCTCCTGCCACCTGCCAGTGCTGGGGCAGCTTTCGGCTCCCCCCTGCAGGAGTGGGGCTGAAGCCTCCTGGCTGCTTCTCCCCAAGTGCTGCCTTGGCGTTGGGCCCAAGCCTCCATCTGTTTTGGGGCTAAGAAGGGGTTCTGTGGTTCCCGCCCTGGGCTGCCTGCTGGGGCCAAAGGCAGAATCTGTCTCTGCTCTCCCATTCCTGTGGTGCTGCAGAAGAGTCGCCACTTCCCCCTATGTTCAACAAGTGGGCATGGCTCTGCTGCTGGCTTTTAGCCATCGAGGGCAGCAGGAGTGGACCAAATCTGCAGGGGAGGATTTTTCTACTGGATCCTGAATCTTTTTAAACCAGCATTTTTATGCCTTTTGGAGTGAGTGCTGTTGCCACAGCAGAGACAGGAGGTCTTGCGCCCCACTCCCAGCTCTGCACATTGCCCATGGAGGGCTGCATGGGCAAGCACCACTCCAGGGACATCGCTGAGGTCAAGCATCAGCAGGGCAGTGGGGAAGACACCTGGTCCTGACAAACTGCACTGTGGAACTGAGACAAGACTCACAGCTGCTCACCAAAATGCCAGCGCTGGCACACCACACCTGCCTGGGCATCCTGGCTAGGTGCCCAGAGTGGAATGGAGGGAGAAGGCAGTGTCATGGGTGGGGAAGTGGAGCCAAATCTCAGACCAGAAATAAAGTTTAACATGAAGTTTTGTAATTCCCATCCTATAGCCTGGCAGGATTTTGGTGCCTGCAGAGCCAATAGCTCCCACAGCCACAGCCTGCTCACCACGGGGCCATCCTGTGCCTGCGTCCTCTCCAGCCTGGTTCTGAGGTCCAGACCTGACTGAGGGACATGGAAGCAGGAAGAGCCTCCAAATAAAAAGTGATTTGGAGGGATGGAAGCACCTTGAATTCAGGGTTTCTTTAGCCAAGGGTAGGTCTCTGCAGGTGCTTTGCTGTGGCCAGGCACCATCTGAAGCTGCATCCTGAAATTCCAGCCCTCTGCGTGGGCTCTCTCCTGCTGTGCCCCAAATGTATCAGATCTGTTATCTGCCCTTGGCCCCTGGCTGCCACATTCTGTGTGCAGAACACAAATGCACAGGGAAATCAAACCCAGTGTACGACGCAGGGCTGGGGCAGAAATTCCCCATCCCAACATCTTGTCCACAGGAGAAGAAACTGCCAAGGAGTCCTCAGCCTATGCTGCCCTCACATCTGACCCCAAGATGGGAGCACTGCAACGATGAGTTCCCAAATTGTCCCATAAATGCAGGGCTCAGGGCACATTCCCAAACCCCTGGAGTGGACTCCCCTAACCCCAAAGTTTTGTGTAGAGCATCTCTGGCCATGCGGCTGGGAGTCTCCAGCCTGGGGCACCCCAGACCTGCTGACACAGCCATGCAAGGCTGTGCTCGCTGCAGGCAGCTCTCACCTTGCTCCTGCCCCATCCTTCTACAGGTGGTGGAAAGTGCCACGGCAGCGCTGGCTTGGGGCTGCTGGGGAGGCCCACGCTGCCTGCCCTCTAGCACCATAAACCCAGCTTCAGCTCTGAACTGGGAAGTCTGTCTCGAAACCAGTTCGACTAGAAGAACTGGGAAGGCAACTGTGGTTTCTTTTCAGGAAAAAAAGAGGTCTCAGAAAAGAGCTGAAACTGTTTTCATTTGGACAAAAATGTTCCTAGACATTTTCCTGCATTTTGCCAGCATGCAAGACCATTTGCTTCTCATCTTTCAATGGAAACTCAGAGAGATGTAACTGGAACTTAGGTTTGCCCTGAGAAAAAAAAAAGAAAAAAGGAAAAAGGAAAAAGGAAAAAAGGAAAAAGAAAAGAGGAAAAAGGAAAAAGGGAAAAAGGAAAAAGAAAAAAGGAAAAAGAAAAAAAGGAAAAAGAAAACAGAAAAAAGGAAAAAGAAAAAAGGAAAAGGCCATTGCCGAAGATCTATTTTAGGAAAACCAAAGCAGCTTGGTGAAAGAAAACTCCTCCAGAACCGGGCTTGGCCTGCACTGACACAGCTCCCCCTGAGCTCCTGTTCTGCCTGAGCTGCACCAATGTGCAAAGTGCTGCATGGTGTGGGTGGGTCCCCCTGGGGTCGCTGCCTTGATGCCAGCAGAATGCTGGTGCACTGCATAGCCCTGGGGCCTTGCCCTCTGCTGGGAGCTGGGGCCCGGCCTGACAGTGGGTGCAGAGGACAGAGGCATCCCTGCTACGTCCCCCATGGCCTGCCTGCATTTTGGAGAGTGAAACAAACATGAGGTGGCCTCAAACACTCTGTCCCATGGTGCTTTTTGGAATAGTGATAATTAAATTCAGACTTTTTTCCTTTCAAAATGCCCTGGAAAAATCCAATCACTTTGCAAATCGAAATAAGCATTTCCAATTAATCCTCTAACTGGAAGCACATGGTTTGTAGGGAGTCTGGCTGCACTCTGCCCAGATGCTATTTTTACCCTGGTGACGGCTCGGTGGTGTTGGGAGTGTGCTGCAGGCAGGCAGAGCGCGGCTGAGGTGGCTGCGAGCTGCCAGGCACAGGCACTGCCAGAACACAGCTTGGGGCACCTCATCCCTGGCCCTGCAGGTATGAAGGTGCTGCCTCACCGTCAGTGTGGGGGTGGTTGACAGCTCTTACTCATGGCTGATGCCCCCTCTGATGCCCCCTCCTAGTGCCCCCTGGGCTCACTGGGCACTGGTGGGTCCAGGAGTAGCTGCAGCTCACAGACCTGGCAGTACCGGTGGCCAGGCTGCCAAGGTGGCTTGGTCAGAGAGGTCCTGCTGGTGGGGACAGCAGAGTGGTGACAGTGGCACCATGGGGGCACCCCTATGGGGGCATGGCAGTGGGTACACTACCATGGTGCCACCACCATGGTGCCACCACATTGAGGCCACCACCATGGTGCCACTACACTGGGGCCACCACCATGGGACCACCACACTGAGGACATGGTCTGAGGCTTCCTGAGTTCAGATTTCCACCTCTGATAGGGTGCCAGTGTCCCCCTGCTCCTCTCCACAGCCAAAGAGCCCCAATGCCAGTAATTCCCAAACACCCTCCCAGAGGCTGAGGCTGCACAAACTCATTACAGGCAGAGCTGGGCAGCTGGACCAGCCCTATGCTGTCTATCAGGCCAGACAATGAGGCTGTGCCAGGGACAAAGGTGATCAGGGGTGGTGTGAGGGCAGCACCAGTGTCTTAGGGTAAGGAAGAGAATATTAAATGCTCCCCCTGAAACAGCCTCCTGTTTACTGCAGAGATTCTGCCAGCAGGTGAAAATCCCTGGCCCTGCTTGGGAGACCAGCAGTGCCTGGCACCACTCCCCACAGTGCCAGTCAGGGGAATTGGTGGCAAGAGACTTGAGGTGGCCTTGTGGCAGGCGAGGACATCCAGCTAACCAATGGAGCCAGCTCCCACCTCCTGGTCCTTGTTTCCCACCCTAGTGGTGGCATTTCCAGGGCCCCTCCTGCAGTGCCAGCTGCCACCTGCCGAGCCCAGTGTGTGTGTGTGTGTGTGTCTATTTTTAGCCCTGGCTGGGGATTTGGATGCTAAGCAGCCAGCACCTTGCAAGCTGATTTGAGCACTAAGCTGCAAAGCTGGGGACGTGGCCAAGGCAGACTCAGATCTGGCAGTGGCCCCCAGCTGCCCCCTGCACTGCCAGCAGTGGTACCCCAGACCTTTCTGAGAGGGGGCACTGGGGTGGCTTCCCCCCACCTGCTGCCTGTGCCCCTCGTGCCCATGAGGAACAGTGCAGGCAGGGGGCAGAGGGGTGCTGTCCTCCAGGTCACAGGGGCTGGCTCTGGGAGAAGCCATCCTTGGCAGTGTGTGCTGAGAGCTGGGCATCCCAGAAGTCAGTCAAGCTATCTGTGCCCATGGGCACTCGAGTGCCAAGGGCCTGTGCCTCCCCTCCCCCAATCTGCCTCTTGCTCACATGTGCTCCTGCACCAGTTTTCCCTCCTGGAATCTTTAGGGAGCAGCCAGGAGACTGCAGCACTACCCTTCCACAGGGGTTGGAACTGTGGCAGGGCTGAGGCTGGGTTTGGCACCATTTGGGGCTCTGAGACAGCACCTGGAACCGGGCACATAGGAATGCTTGGGGTCTGGTTCAGGCTGGAGCACTGAGGTCATTAGTGGAGGCAGAAATGAAGGTGCTGAGCTCCTTTGGGAGCTGCGGCAAAGGAGGGGCAGTGCAGCCAGACATTGGAGCACTGCAAGTGCACAACCGCAGCCCAAGGTGCCCACAGCTTCCTGCTGAGCCCCCAGCCAGCTCCTCCTGCCCAGCACCTTGGCTTCACTGCCTTCATTATCTCCTGCCTGTGCCTCATCCCCTCCTCTCAGCTGTCTGCTGCCCTCCATGCTGTTCTCAATGGAGTTCCTGATGGCTGAGCTGCCAGAGAGGGGAAAAGTCACCCCTTCGGGGACCCTGTGCAGTGGCAGGCTGGGGCTGGTTCATGAGGCACCTCAGGTGAGTGGCAGAAGGGACAACCTCCATCCATCACTGTCAGCCTCTGCCATGTACAGAGTGGTGGCCACTGCTCAAAAATGTCCCGAGGCTATCCCTCCACATCAGCTGCCTGCCAGCCCTGCCTGGCACCCACTCCCTGCCTGCTCCTGCCTGCACATGCCTCTGCCAGGGCCCTCGCCCAAGCCCCAGCGTGCTCAGCACCCGCCTCACGCCTTGTGCCAAGGAGCCCAGCGTGGCCTTTCTCCTGCCCCAGCTCTGCTGGCAATGGTGTGGGCACCAAGCCTGGCCCGACACGGAAACGGTTTGATCTTGCACTCACTGTGAGTGATTTATTTCCCATAGCTGGGCACCAAACAACCTGCTCCTCTGGAGGCGGGCGGCATGGCAGCTCCCCTTCCCCTCCCAAGGGAGACAGCAGCAGCTCTGGATGAGCCCGGGCTGGTGGGTGGTTGGCAGACGGAGGAGGAGGCAGCTTTTGGTGCTGTACCTGTGCCAAGAGTATTGCTGATGCTGGTGGTGCGTGGCTGGCCCCCACGGGTGCCTGCGGCTACAAAGGAAAGCCATGGGGCCTGGTAGCAGGGTCCCAACCCTGACATTGCCCCGGCGCAGAGGCAGGGCGAACATCCCCTGGGGCTATCCGGGGCAGAGCTAAGGAGCCTTGGCGGGCAGAGGAAGGCTGAGCGCTCCGCCCCGGCCGCGCCGCGCAGGCTGCGCAGGCTGCTGAGCGCTCGCTGCGAGCTCAGCAAGGGCTTTGTCGCGGCGCAGCGCGTACCGCTCACTGCTGTCTCTTAGCAACACTAACTGGTTTAAGAAGAATTTTGTTTGGTTTTTTTTTTGGACTATGGAAGGAGCACACCAGGAAATGGCTGCGCCAGCCGGGTTCATCTGAGAGCATGGGCTCGTCGTGAGGAGCCGCCAGCGCCGCACAATAGCTTGGCCCCGGCTCGGCGGCGCCCGGCCCCGGAGCTGGGCGAGCTGGCCTGGCTCCCGCTGGAAACGCGGCAGCACGGGAAGTGCTTCGAGGCTTCTGCGGCCAGGATGGGCTGGCCCTGCCTGGGTAGGGGGCGGGGAAGTGGGGAGGGTGTGGAGGGACCGTGTCCTTGGCATGTGGACAGCAGAAAGCCTTGGTCATGCCCTTGGCTTGTAGCCCTCCTCATGTCCCCAGCCCTTTACCCTGCGTAGCAGCTGACTGGGGTGCCATGGTCAAGAGCAGTAAGCAGGTGGTGGCAGCGTGGATGAGACCCCTAACCCTAACCCTGCCCAGGCTGTACAGGGGTAACTGCGTCCCAGGGTCACTTGCCCCAAGGTGCTGGAGCCAGTTAGCGGCAAATGACACCAGGGAGCATTAACTGAAGTGGGTAGAGGGGTGAGAGTATAAATAAGTGCAGGAGGTGAATCTGCAACTACAGGCAGTCAGTTATTAATGCCAGTGAGACGCTTTGCCCCTTGATTTCCTGTAGTCCTGCCTTTATGTAACAGCAGGGAAGGGCAGGCAATGGTGTGGGGAGGGAGGAGCTGGTGTGAGGAGTGGGCTGGGTCCAGCATCCACACCACCACCTCAGCTCTAAGGGTGAGAACCTGCTCTCTCAGCATGCCACTGCCATGTTAGGGTGATGCAGGGGCTGCTAAGATGTCTTGTGCCTTACCCATGAGAACTGCTGCCTCTCCATTCCCATCCTGCATCCTGGGCCCTGGAGAGCTGTGGTCCCCTTGGGGACATGACTGAGGCCTTGTATCCTCTTATCACCTCCTGGGCGGGGGGATAGGAACTGGCAGAGCTGACTGCCCCACTGTGTGGCACTGGCATGCAAACATGGGTGTGTTTGTGCATGGATGCACTTGCACACGTGGCTTGACATGCACGTGTTTCACGTGGGCACGTGCGCATGCCTGTGTGTCTGCACTCACATGGTGCACACTTGCATGCGTTTGCACACATGTGCATTGCTGTCCCCACAGCACATGTCGTGGGACACCCCTGCCGGTATGCCGAAGAACATAGGTGCACAGGCAGCGCTGTGGCAGAGCCTTGCTGAGCCTGCAGCCGACAGCAGCTCTTTGTGCCGGCTGGTGGCAGCTGGGGCCATGGCAAGCTGTGAGAGTGCTGGGGGATGCAGCACTCCACTGCCTTCAATTGGCTGAGCAGTAAATAAATAAAAGGGAATTAAATAAATAGAGGCGAGTTGGTTTATATAATCGTTGGTACAGTTTGTCCTGAACCTCTGCACGGATTAGAGAGCTGGCAGTGGCTGTGGGTCATTAGCAGCTGGACTGAGCCCCCCCACAGTGCGGCCACTCCGGCCCCCTGGTCAGCGGCTCCCAGCCTTAGCCCCTGTTTACCTACCTGGGTACTTTTTAACGAGTAACCTTGGGCAGGGCTGTGTGTACTCGTGTTTGGGTACCCTCTTGGATGTGTGTGCACGGCTGTGAGCATGCCTGTGCCTCTGCAAACGTGCACGAGTATGTCTGTGCACAGGAGGGCACATGGGCATGTGGCAGAGGGCACCTGCCTGAGCGTGTGGGTGCGCATGGGGCTAGGGGTGTGCATGGGGGCAGCTGTGTTGTAGCTCTGTCTGTCCGTGTGTGCATGTGTGCATGGGGGCATGCATGTTTGCAGGCATGCAGATGCGTCAGTGTGTGCACACATGCCTGTGGTGTGCAAACACGGATGTGTGCACGGGCACGTGAATGCCCACTCGTGTGCACGTGCCCGTGTTCCCCTGAGTGGGAGCAGGACCTCCGTGTCTGCTGGACCTGTGCGCTCAGGAGCGTCCCCGTGTGCACCGCTTTGCACAACCATCGCTGTGTGCCAGGGTGAGAGCGGCCACTCCCCCAGCGCCGTGGCACCCAAGGGAGCTGGCACCCTGGGTTTGCCAGCACGCAGTGAATGGTGGCAAACCAGGGTCCGCGTGTTCCCTTGCACCCTGCCCTCGCCACTCGGTGGTTCTCCGCACTCCTCGGCTCCTCTGCCGCCCCTCACCCCTGAGCCGGGTGAGCCACGGCAGCGTGTCCCGGGCTAGCTCCTGCCAGTCCTCGCCGCCACTCTTGGCTCCAGCAGCCGCCCGGAGCAGACCCTGCACGCTCGGCTGCTGCCATCTAGCGGTTGCCGCCGCCAGCTCGGCCCGGCCCGCAGGGACCGCAAGGAGCCCAGCCCGCGGCGGGCCCCGGTGCCCAGGCAAGCCTCCGGCGGAGCGGAGTGAGCCTGCGCACCTCGGGGCTCGGGGGAGGTGCTGCTGGGCTGAGGTCCCCTCGCTCTGGGCTCCTTGTCGGCGGAGGGGCCCGGAGCAGTCCTGTCCAGCATCATTTCAGGGCTGAACTCGATGACCTTGCAGGTCCTCTCCAATCGAAACGGTTCTATGATTCTATCCTGGGAATCGAGGGGGCAAAAGCCTTTCATTGTACAAAGCCTGCGGAACCGAGCCCCCAGGGAAGGGATGGGTGATGTTGGATTCACAGATCGCATTGGGTTGGAAGAGTCCCTCAAAGGTCAACCTGTCTGAGCCCTCTGCAGTGACCACCAACATCTCCAACTAGAGCAGGCTACCCAGGGTCACAGCAAGTCTGATCTTGGATGTTTCCAGGGATGGGGCCTAAACCACATCCCTGGGCAGCCTGTGCCAGTATTTTACCAGTATTTTATCCAATATTTTGGATGCTGTGATGCTGCCTGGACACTCTTTCCCTTCCTCTCCTCAAGCTACCTCTGTCTACCTGGGACAGACTGTGGGAGTGCAGGATCCTGGCTTACCCACCAGTGACTGTCCAGTGTCAAGGATGTTGGCAGAGAGGGGCTGACACACTGGCAGGGACTGGTGCCCTGGGCAGTGCTGGGCATTTCATTGCCACGTATGGTGAAGGATTGGCCTGCAAAACACTGCTGCAGCAGTCCCCAGTGCTGCAGCAGTCCCCAGTGGAGCCTGCTGCTGTGGGCAGGTTTCCTCCCCTTCTCCAGAGGCAGCCAAGCCTCCTCCAGGTGGATGTGCTCACCCTGCGCTCCGGAGCTGCTGATTCAAGGCTCACGCACTGGCAAGTGACAGCTCAGCCTGCCGCAGGCTGCTGGGGCTCAGTAGTAAATGTACTGTGCCGAAGCTCCCCAGAGCCATGAACCTCTTGTACAGATGCTGGTCCCAAGCCCTTTGACAGGCTGTGGGGGGTGATCAATGGAGTGCCAGCAGATATTTGGGCCCCTCAGTGCTGTGCTCAGGATGTCTTGGCAGGAGATGCCACAGAGGCACTTTTAGCCACCTCGAACCTGATTAATTTTGTTCTCCATTGGTCAATCCGTCAGGACCTGTCACTGGCTGGTGGAGGCACTCTGGAGCTGGACGTGCTGGGAAGGGCTGACGTGAATACTGAGTGCCAGCTGCATCCCTCCCTGTCAGCTCCCAGCTTTGCTCCTGTTTTATGTGGAGTAACACCAAATGTGACAAGCTGGGGCACAGTGTGGCAGGGACACAATCCACCTGCCTTAGGGAGCTCACAGCTGGCTGGTGGCAACCAACTGGGCAGCCTGGGTGCAGTGGTGGGAGCGTGTGTTTACTGTGGACTGGCTCCTGGCATGCTCCAGCCTTTTCCAGGGCACTTTCCCAGCCACAGATTCTCAAATGGGAGCCAGGGAGAGGCTGCAGCAGCCCACGTCTTTCATCCCTGGTGAAAGCATCACCACTCAGCCCTGATTCAGCAGAATGATGTTTTTTCCAAGTGCTGCTGCTTCCAGGATGAGGACAGACAGTCCAAGGGGCTGCTGACATCTCCCAGGGGCGTGGGCACCAAAGGTGGATTCTCAGAATAGCAGGGTGCTGCTGTGCTTGTTGCCTTGGTGGGAAATGTGGGCTGAGACAGTTGGAGGGCCCAGACTTACTCAGGGTTTAGAGCCTCATTTGCCTTTCCTCACCATCCTCTGTGCCCACCTCCTTTCCAGCCCTCTGAAACCTGTGAGTGCTGTGGCGAGTGGCACTACCTGTCTAAGTTGGCACATGTAGGTACATCGCAGGGCACCCAACAATGGGGCCACCCTGACACCCCCTCAGATCTCCTGGGCTCCTGTCAGCCTCTCTTCCAGCCTGCCAAGCATTGCCTGCCATCCCATGTCCTGGCATGGCTTGGCTGCCCCATACGGGTGGCTGCAGCCAGAGGCATTGCAGGGCTGCAGAAGCTGCCTCAAAGGCCAAGTTTTCTCACTCTGAAGTCCTGTTTGCAGCAACAGGCAGGGCCACTGAAGCAGTGTGTGGGAGTTTCTGAGTCAAGGGGCACTGCATTCCCACCGTGGCACCGGGAGTTGCCAGGGTAGGGGGCAAAAGTTGGTGCCCTCCACCTACAGCCCTTTGATACTGCCCCTACAGCCTCTTGCCCTGGAAACTGCAGCCGCCTACAGCAGCATCACACAAGGCAGGATCTGGCCTCCTGCTCTGCCCCTTCCCTTTGTGCCTCAGTCCTGGTGGAGCTGGCACAACTCTGGGTACTATTTCTACACAGGGATGGGGACGCTTGAGTGTCCCTGCGGTTTGTCTCTGTCTGAGCACCCTCTGCGGCTCATGGCCACAGATTCTGGGCTTCCCTTGCAGAGCTGAGCTGCCCTGTGGCAGTGGCTGGCACTTCCCAGCAAGAACCCGCTCAGCACCTCTGCTTCCCACAACTCCCATGTCAGAGTCCTGGCTTAGGCTCATAGAATGGGTTGAGTTGGAAGGGGCCTTAAAGATCATCTCGTTCTAACCCCCTGCCCTGGGCAGGGACACCTCCACCAGCCCAGGGTGCTCAAGGCCTTGTCCAGCCTGGCCTTGAACACCTCCAGGGAGGGGACATCCACAGCTTCCCTGGTAGCCTGTGCCAGTGTCTCCCTGGGCAGCCTGTGCCAGTGTCTCCCCACCCTCACTCTAAAGAATTTCTTCCTAATCTCCAGTCTCAGTCTCCCTTCTTCCAGCTCAAACCCATTGCCCCTTGTCCTATCACTACAAGCCCTTGTGAAAAGTCCCTCCCCAGCTTTCTTGCAGGCCCCTTTCGGGTCCTGGAAGGAATGTCCCAGAGGAGAGCAAAGCAGGGCGGGTGCTTGGGAACTGCTGCAAACATCTGGTCAGAAATTTGAGCTGCTGCCTGGGCACCCACAGCCCCTGGCTGGCAGCAAGGTTTACTTAAAAAAAAAAAAAA
>WBNM01041432.1:9840-45362 GCA_013399055.1 Ramphastos sulfuratus
TGGAGAGGCGGCTGTTAAAGAGGTGATTTTAACAGAAAACAAACAGATCGGATGCTTGTCTGCGCCGTTTCCGTAAGATGCAGCGAGGAGCGGGAGATCAGCTCGTTTTATTTATTTTTATTTTTTTTTCCCCCGTTAAAGGTGTAAGATGCTGAATGCATATCTTCCTTCTGGTGATGGCTTGGAGTTAAAAACCACGTAGATCTTGATATGCAACCTAAATTTGGCATCAGGAAATGGGAAATTGCATCTTTAAGCAGAGTACAATCAAAAATGAATTACAATAAATCCTATATAATTGCATAGGTCATTCTCTTTAATGAGATTTTATTAACCTGACTGTCAAGCTTTTGAGTCAGGCAGATATTTTATCTTCTTCAACTGATAAAAGTGTCAGCTATAAACCACCATATAAATATTCATAAATCTACACATCTGTGGCAGCCTATCAGCATCATTCTTTTGGACATTAAAAGCATTCTAATTACTTTCTGTCTAGCAGAGCTGAAATGCTGCCTGTTATAGTATGTGCTTGGCAGGCATGATTGCTTTTGTTTGCCATCACAAATAGCAGCATCCTATTTTATATACTGATGGTCCAGAATATATTCAGGGTTTGACTGAACAGGATGAATATTATGAAGCACCATCTGGTTTTGATAACATCGGGTATATTAACTCATCTGTTAATTTTTGACACATCATTGATTTATTTATTTAGAAAAATTGGATCCTGTTTTGGTATGTTGCTGTTTGCCTTTGTAACAAATGTGATGACATTTCCTTACTAAACAGGGAGATATGCTAGTTAATAGGATATATGGCTGTGTTTTAATGCCTGTTTTTGCTCAGAAGCAGCCATGTACCGGCTGAATTTATCATGCCTTGTTACAAATAATTCAAGTACTTTACCTAAAAAGTTTAATACTCGAATAGATTAGCCTGAAAATTCACAGCTCTGATGCGTAGTCTTGTGATCTGTGGCAGAAGGTCATGTTTTCTTTTTTTTTTTTCCCTTGGAATTACTTCTTATTTTAAATGTCCAAATGGTGGTATTTTACTAGGGTTTTTTTTTCTTTTCTTTGTTGTTTTTTTTTTTCCTGTGGGGAACAATCAAGATGCTGCTGATAAATGTTGACACCTACATTTCTTCACAGAAGAAGAATTACACCGTGGAAAACACTCAGTTGTCTGGTAGATGATATGTGAGGCCATATTCACAGCAAAGCCCTCTGGGCTTTGATGAGCAGAAGTTTGGACTTTCTCCTGCCCTTGTAGACTCTACTTAATAGGAGCTAGAACAGGCTTCAAAGTTTGCCACTGACTCAATCCTGTGCTAGAAAATGAAGGGAAAGAAAAAGAAAAAAGATAGTTAAGGAGCTACTGGTTTTGCACTAAACTTCTGTGAAGTCCTTGTCTCATCACCTGCACATCCAGGCTTTACTTTTAGGTTCCTGTTATGGATCCCAACGTATTATTATGTGATTCAGCTAAAACTTAGGTCCTAAGGACAGCAGTGGAGAACAAACCAAAAACTTGCTAGAGTACATGGAAGTGGGATTTTGTACAAGTTGTTACTAGAGGCTGATAAAGCAAGAGACAAAGTTTAGACCTCCTGAGCATTGTAATTGCTGAGGTATGGGTGCTTTGCTCAGCTGTGCACCCATCCTTCCTGCCTAGTGATGGAGAAACACCAGGGACCTGTAGCTGGAAGAACCATAGCACACTTATGCTGAACAGGGAGCTGTGGAGTGTGGGCTAGTTGGGACTTTCTGCATCATCCAGAGCCTTGAGATTCTCCTAACAAGTGTGTGAGACAGTTCAATAGCTCAGGCTGTTGTGGAAGCAGAACTGACACTTTGGTTCAGGCAGCTCTGGGCATTTACATGTGTTCCATGCACAGTCACTCTGCACTTTGCTCAGCACCTGCATGGTCTCCACCCACTCAGCTCCTGGGTTCCTCACAAAAGCAAGGGGCACAGGCTGGGCCCCACAAAAGCAAGGGGCATTGCTGGGTGTTGTAGGAAGGGAGAGGGACCCTTCCCTTAGCAGGTATCCAGCTGCAAGTCCACTGAGTTGTTCTCCATGAGGCAGAGAGTCACCACCCATGACTTGCTCAGCCTTCCCTGTAGCACTTGGCAGGTGCTTATTGAATTAAGAGGTGGAAGGCTGCAGAACAGACTCTTGTAGGGACACTTAGTTCAGTTTCAGAGATTCCCTAATTCCCTTCTTTTTCTTGATAGCTCTTCACATGTGCATGCAACAGTGTGCAAGTAAAACACTGCTCCTGGGACATCCAACTCCATGTTAGCAATTTAAACACGATGTACCTCTGTGCACTGACCTGTCAGCCTGATCTCTGTGCCTGGGAAGATCATGGAACAGATCCTCCTAGAAGCTGTGCTAAAGCACATGAAGGATGGGAAGGTGATTCAAGTCAGCCAGCATGGCTTCACCAAAGACAAATCCTGCCTCACCAATCTAGTGGCCTTCTTCAATGGATTGACTGCATCAGTGATCAAGGGAGGAGCTGTAAATGTCATCTCTGTGGACTTCTTTAAGACCTTTGACATGTTCTCCCACAAAATACTTCTCTCTGATTTGGAGAGATATAAATTTGATGGAAGCACTGTTCTGTGGATGAGGAATTAGTTGGATAGTCTTGTCTACAAGGTGGTGGTCAATGACTCAATGTCCAAATGAAGATCAAGGACAAGTGATGTCCCTTAGGGGTCTTTACTGGAACCAGTTCTGCTCAATATCTTCATCAGTGACCTGGACAGTGGGATCAGGTTCACCCTAAGCAAGTTTGTAGATGACACCACGCTGCATGGTGGAGTTGACATGCTTGAGGGACAGGATGCCATCCAGAGAGACCTGGAATAGGCTTGAGATGTGGGCCTCTGTGACCACCATGAGGTGCAACAAGGCCTAGGCACAGTCCTGTCCTTGTATTGGGGCAGCCCTTGGTATCAATACAGCCTGGGGTATGAAGAAATTGAGAGCAGCCCTGTGGATAAGGATGTAGGGATACTGGTGGATGAAAAGCTAAACATAAGCTGGCAATGTGTTTTCACAGCCCAGAAAGCCAACTGTGCCCTGGGCTGCACCAAAAGAAACGTGGCCAACAAGGTTGGCAGAGGTGATTCTCCTCCTCCACTCTGCTGTGGTGAGACCTCACCTGAAGTACTGCATCCAGCTCTGGAATCCCCAGCACAGGAAAAACATGAAGCTGTTGGAGTGAGTCCAGAGGAGGCCACAAAAATAATCCAAGGGCTGGAATACCTCTGCTATGAGGAAGGGCTGAGAGATTGGGGTTGTTCAGCGTGGAGAAGGCTCTGGGGAGACCTTACTGCAGCCTTTCAGTACTTAAAAGGAGCCTGTAAGAAAGATGAGGGCAGATTTTATAGCAGTAATGTGTTGCCTTTGGTAGCATGTAGATTAAACAGTATCATAGTCCACCCAAGAAACAGCTTTTCCTTAGGAAAGCATGCTGAGGACCTTAATCTGTGCCTTAAAATTTAAGGTGGGCTTTCATGGAAAGCAGAGCTGTCTTGGAACTATTATTCCAGTGCCAGCAACCTGACATGTTTAACACAGTCAGTTAGTAAAGTTCCATAATGCCTGGACAGAAAACTATTTAAAGTGAAGAGATAAAGTGAAGATCCTTATTTTGGCCTGAATCAAGAAGCTGGCAACCTCCATAAGGAAGTAGATCTATTGGATCAGTAATGAAATGACCAAACACTTGTGATCTTCATCCACTGGACTATCTTCGTGCAAAATACCTAAGAAAGCATCACTTAGTCATGGGAGATGTCAAATGCTCTTAGTTTTCATTATCCAAGTATAGAATCTTACAGCAGGGATCATATCTAAAAACATAGTGACTAAGTCTGTATGCATGGACAAAGCCATTTGGGGGATACAGACCTGCTGCTGCAGGATCTAAATTAATAACAATATAATAATGGAACAAATCAAGAAACATAAACCATCAAGTGAGCAGACCTGAAGCTATGCAAGGTGAAGTGGGAAGTGTTTGAAATTTCTAAGGAACCTGGACTTTAGCATCTTGCCAAAAATGAAATACAAGTGAATACATACATTGCCTGCAGGGAAGAAGGCAAAGCATTAACACTTATTCAGTAGTTACAAAGATGACTTTTTAAACCAGCTCCCCAAGAGTACAAAGGAAACTCTGGAAAAGCCAGGACCTGAATCCAGAGCCATTGAGACCCAACACAATGCCTTGTTAATGAAGCTGTCAGGTCTAAGTGTTGAAAAGAGCCTCAGGTGTGGGAAAAGCTGATGTTACACCTGGAAGTCTTTGCAGGCGTCTTTTCTGATGCATCAGTGCCACTGATCAGGTTGACTTTCACAAGGTTGCTCTTACTAAAACCAGGTTTTAGTCTGGCAGTCACAGAACCACAGAAACAGGTTGGAAAAGCCCCTCAGGATCACCAAGTCAAACCAATAACCCTACTCTACAAGGCACACCCTAAACCATATCCCCAAGCACCACATCCAAACGACTTTTAAACACATCCATGGTAGGTGACTCCACCGCCTCCCTGAGCAGCACATTCCAATGCCTGAACACTCTTGCTGTGAACATTTTTTTCCTGATGTCCAGTCAGATAGCTGAGGGGCCCCACAGTTCAGCATCAGCAAGAAGATGGAATCATAGAATCATGGTTGGAAGGGACCTCAAAGACCATCTAGTTCCCACCCCCTGCCATAGGCAGGGACACCTCCCACTTGTACAGGTCACTCAAGGCCACATCCAACCTGGTCTTGAACACCTCCAGAAAGGGAGCAGCAACAACCTCCCTGGGCAACTTGTGCCAGTGTTTCATCACCCTCACTGTAAAGATGAATGCTGTATCCAGGAGTTGATACCTGCTTTGCCACATGATAGTATCTGCCACTCTCAAATAATCTAGTTGGGAATACCTATACTCTTTTAGCAATTTAATCCTCTTTATGGGCCTGATCCAGCAAGTTCACCTTTAGGCAAAAGTCTAGATAAAAGTGATGGAAGTTCTGTAAGACTAAAGACTGCAGGATCTGAGGCATTGGAATTACATGGTCAGTGAGCATTGTAATAAGGACAAGGAATATCACAAAACATACATTTATAAACTGCTTACACTGTTTTAGTCGTTTCAGTAGAATCCTCCTTTGCTGGGAAATACATACATGAAGTCAGTTAAGGATCACAGATCAGTGATCAACTTTTTGTCGCTTAGTGATGAGCCATTGCACAGTGCTTGCCTTTCTAATTACAGTCAGTCTGTAGAAGCTGAAATCCTGATTTCTACAATATAAGCTAAGTGGGCAGCATTTGTTTTTATTTTTTCCTCCATCACAAGAAATAACTGTAGTTATCATTCTCACTTAGGGTTGTTCAGACTAGGGGTACAGTCACCATTGCAGGTGTAGAAGTTGCTTCAGCACAGAGCCAGATGTTTCCAGAATGTGTGTGCTGAGAGCATCCCTCACTGGGTGCAGCCCAGTAGTACCCATCCAAAAAAATAATTTGTAAATCTTGGTGTTAATATTTCAAAATAGTCCTGTCTTGGCCTGACTTTCTGCTTCGTATTTTTGTGAAGACAGGCTGAGAGAGTTGGGGCTGTTCAGTCTGGAGAAGAGGAGGCTCTGAGGAGACCTTACTGTGGCCTTCCAGTATCTGAAAGGGCCTTCAGGAAAGCTGGGGAGGGACTTTTTAGGATGTCAGGTAGTGATAGGACTGGGGAGAGCAGGGCAAGACTAGAAGTGGGTAGATTCAGATTGGATGTTAGGAAGAAGTTCTTCACTGTGAGGTTGATGAGGCACTGGAACAGGTTGCCTAGGGAGGTGGTGGAAGCCTCATCCCTGGAGGTGGGTAAGGCCAGGCTGGATGTGGCTCTGAGCAACCTGATCTAGTGTGAGGTGTCCCCGCCCATGACAGGGGAATTGGAACTGAATGATTCTTGAGGTCCCTTCCAGCCCTGAGAATTCTGTGATTCTTTGATTTTTGAGTATGGGTTAAAGTTAAGTAAAAAGGAGCAGTTGCTGTGTTTGTGTCTTTGGAGCATATCTGATACTGGACTGAAGATTAAATCAATGCTGTCATATCTGTGTAGAATTTCAGGTCTGTTTCAAGCCGTTATCACAGTGAATGTGCCTAATGAATTCCAGTTTACAACAAAACTAACTATTAATTTTATCTCTGCTGATGTCTGTGTGTGTTACAGCATTCCTAAAAGCCAGTATTTGGAATGGCAGGTTACTTTTTGCCATGTTTTAGCAGAAACCATAGTATTAGAATAACAACTTTTCTATTAATCTAATCCCTTTTTTGGTTGTTTCATTCATATTTCATCCCCTTGCAACAAGGAGATGCAAAGAATGGGTAACTGTTTTGTCAACAGGCACCACAATGATTAAAACACAAACAGTAAATGTGACTTCAGGTCTGGAATCAGATTATAGGATTAAAATGAATGGGGGGGGGGGGAACCTGCTCTGTAGTAGAGTTGCAAAGTTCCAATCAATATCAGCCTCTAATAATTTTAAAGGAGAAATCTGCAAAGTAAAGAAATAAGGCAAAGAAAGTATAACTTGAGGTTGTTAGTGGTGCTCAAGTTCCTTGATTTGGTTTGTGGGGAGGTGCCAGGTGGAAAGCTGCAATGTCACCAAGGTTCCACTCTTTTAATCTGTATCACACCTGTTGTGCTGTTACTTCATACTTGCATAGGAGGGGTTAAAGGCAGCTGGCCTTAGGTTAATGCAGTAAACAGGAAGGAGGGATTGCAGGTGCAGAGGCTACAAAACTGGCACCTCACCAGCACTCACTTGCAAAAAGGGAGCAGCAGTGCCTGTGCATTTATGCCCTTTTGAGTTTGGGGGCACTGCTTAGCATTGTGGATCAAAGGTGTTTTGGAGAAATCAGCCCTGAGGCCATCTACAAGGGAGCGGCACCACTCCTTAGCACAGGAGGTTGATTATGAGAATGCCTTAAGTGGTCTTCAGATGCTGGTGGGCTCTCTGCTTGGCCCTGGGCAGCCTTATAGCCCAGCACTGCACCTGTGCTTATTCTGTCCTCTTGGCATCCCTGTTCTTACAGTCAAGTCACCTTGGGAGGTGACAGTTTTGTGCCAGGGAGGGCTTCTCAGGCTGCATTCACGACAAAGCATTTGTATGCTGCTTCAGCCTTGCCCTCTTTGCAGAGATCTGGAGGATGGTAAAAATACAAAGTAGTGTTGTTTCAGATATTCACCTGTACTAACCTCAGTGTAAGGTAGATTTTTCCACCAGAAGCTGCATCTTCTGAATTGTAGAGAAGTATCATGAGGAGTGCCACCTCTTGAAGGCCTGAACTCTGAATGTTTCTGTTCTTCAAGTGTTATCAGCATTGTCAGGCTATGTTTGCATCTCTAGTGATGAAGTTAAGATAAATGGAGGTCTGGGGTGCTTAGTCTCATACATCTGTAGCAGGTTGCCTTTTCAAAAGTAAAAGCATTTGTCACTTTCTAAAAGTCAAGCCTGCCTGAGAAGAGCTCTCCAAAATTGGCAGCACTTAAACCTACCAACCTCTTTTTTATTTTTTTTTTTTTAATCTCATGAAAAATGCTTGTTACATCTTTTTAGACACCCAGAGGAGAACACAGTCATGAATAAGCTAAGAAAAATTATAAAGGCATTATTTTTGTTGGTGAACCTAACAAATTATACCATAAATGTCTTGGTTATTTTCTATCTGGATCCAGGAGCTGTTGCAGCAGCTTGAGACACTGGAGAGATGAACTGTCCTAATACAATGTGCCCTTGAGGCCAAGAAGGCCAATGGGATAGTGGGGTGCATTAAGAAGAGTGTGACCAGCAGGTCAAGAGAAATTCTCCCCCTCTGCTCTGCCCTAGTGAGACCACATCTGGAGTGTTGTGTTCAGTTCCAGGCTCCCCAGTTCAAGAGGGACAGGGACGCACTAAAGAGCATCCAGTGGAGGCTAGGAGAATGATGAAGGGACTGGATCCTCTGCTCTGCCCTAGTGAGACCACATCTGGAGTATTGTGTTCAGTTCCAGGCTCCCCAGTTCAAGAGCGACAGGGACACACTAAAGAGCATCCAGTGGAGGCTAGGGGAATGATGAAGGGACTGGAACCTCTGTCTGATGAGGAAAGGCTGAAGGACCTGGGGTTGTTTAGTCTGAGAAGAAATCTTATTAATGTTTATAAATATCTCAAGGATAGGTATCAAGAAGGAGATACCAGTCTCTTTTCAATGGTGACCTGTGATAGGACAAGGTGCAATGGTTACAGTCTAGCACACAGGAAAATCCACATCAACATGAGAGACAGACTGCCCAGAGAGGTTGTGGATTCTCCTTCTCTGGAGACTTTCAAGACCCATCTGGGTGTGTTCCTATGCGACCTGTCCTGCTTTGGCAGGGAGGATTGATTCAGTGATCTTCAGAGGTTCCTTCCAACCTCTACTATGCTGTGGTTCTGTGATACTACTGTGTAGGTTTTGATTGTAACTGTTGTTGCTTCTGAGCAAGGCTGACTCGGTGCGGTGCCAAGATACTGACTCCAGAAACTGCTGGACAGCCCCATGTAGAATATCCTCATTATGTCCAGAGCAGCTCAAAGTACTCAGCACTGTTCTGCACTGCATGGTACTGGCTGGTTCAAAAACTTGATAGGTCAGCAGGACAGAAGAAAATCTCTCCTCTGACAAGAGGAGCTTCATTTTGTGCTTTGGATGCCTTTCCTTGATGTAAGAAGAGCTTTTGAGTTATTCTTGGACACATGTGGAACTTAAGCAGAAGCAAAATCCATAGAATTGGGGGTGGATCATGGGAAGTGTCCTAGGTCCAATATCAAGTGAGTGCAGCAAAGATGAAAGTGAGAAAAAAACAAACTTTGAAGCTTTAGAATCATAGAATCATAGAATGGCAAGGTTGGAAGGGACCTCAAGGATCATCTAGTTCCAACCCCCTGCCATAGGCAGGGACACCTCCCACTAGTACAGGTTACTCAAGGCCTCGTCCAACCTGGCCTTGAACACCTCCAGGGAGGGAGCAGCCACAACCTCCCTGGGCAACCTGTTCCAGTGTCTCACCACCCTCACTGGAAAGAACTTCCTCCTAACATCCAGTCTAAATCTCCCCTCTGCCAGTTTAAACCCATTGCCCCTTGTCCTGTCATTGCAAGACCTTATAAATAGTCCCTCCCCAGCCTTCTTGTAGGCCCCCTTCAGATATTGGAAGTCTACTCTAAGGTCTTCTGGAAGCCTTCTCTTCTCCAGGCTGCAGAGCCCCAATTCTCTCAGCCTGTCCTCATAGGAGAGGTTCTCCAGCCCTCCGATCATCTTCGTGGCCCTCCTCTGGACCCGCTCCAACAGTTCCATGTCCTCCAAGCCTCGTTGGAGAGGAGCAGGGCACTGGACAAAGGTGTAGTGCAAAGTCCTGTAAATATGTCCAGGCAGTGCCCAGCGGCATCTTGAAGTAGGCTTCCAGAGAAGTACTTACTTGAACTTTTATTTGTAGCAAATTGGATGGAAATTGTGTTTTCTTTCCTGTTTTCCAGTTTTAATCCCTGTGTTAGAAGATGGCACTAAGCAGTGACTATCATCACAATGCATTTCTGATTAACAGCAAGGGCATGAGGGCACTCTCAAAATAGAAGCAAAGTGGGGATTGTTTTAAATCACGGTGTTGCAGAAGTATTAAAGCAGAAGCCATCATTTTAATGTGTTCAGAAATGAAATGCATGCGACTGTAAACGGCTGTGTACGTTCCTCTAGCTGCCTGCTGCCTGCCATAACCTTTTTGCATTTAGGTTTCTGTGATTCATCTCTCTTTTTGTTGCAGAGAGTCGAATGATTCTGGATGCCTTTGCCCAACAATGCAGCCGGGTTCTAAGTCTCTTAAATTGTGGTGGAAAACTACTGGACAACAATCACTCTCAGTCCATGATTTCTTGTATAAAGCAGGAAAACCCAAATTATAGTGAAAGACAAGAGCAATGTCAGCTTGGGAAAATGGTTCATAGTCAGACATCAGACATTTTAGACATAGAGATGCAGTATATGCAAAAGAAACAGCAAACCTCAGCCTTTCTGAGAGTTTTTACTGATTCCCTTCAGAACTATTTGCTTTCTGGGAGCTTCCCTTCTCAGAACACCTCATCAGTAAATGATTTTAGCCATTTGGCAGATGTGGATCCACTTTCAACCTCTCCAGTACACACTTTAGGTGGATGGACGTCTCCAGCAACATCTGAATCTCATGGTCACCCATCGTCTTCTACACTTCCAGAGGAGGAAGAGGAAGAAGAGGAAGAAGGTTACTGCCCTCGGTGTCAAGAGCTAGAGCAGGAGGTAATTTCATTGCAACAAGAAAATGAGGAACTTCGTAGAAAGTTGGAGAGCATTCCAGGTAAATAATCCCCTGCCATATAATATTGTCAGTCAGTGATAAAAATAATTTGGGTTAAGTTGTTGATCGTCAATAATCAAGCACTGGAATTTGTCTTCAGCCAGAATTCTTAGGGCTGTGCCTGCTGGAAAATTACCTGCTGGGCTAGTGAGCTGTGTATGGGATATAATTGTAATCCTAAATTCCAAACATGGAGTGGTTTGTGATGGTAATTTCAAATGTGTGCTTTTAGACCTAATTATGTGTCTTGCTCTTAAAGTGACATTGCAGCAGGTAAACCTTACTCCCTTTTGGGACTCCCTTTTTGACTACTTAAAGTAAGTATTCAAAGTTACATCCATACTTTTAACTGAAAAAGATTGTTTTTTACCTCAAACGGTATCTGTTAAGTTGCTTTTAGCTCAGTGAGAAGCATAAATAGATCTCCTCCCATTCATCTTCAGCTAAAACTTGAATTAAAAGCTTGATCACAACTTTGCCAGTTCAGCAGTACCTAGCAGCTACTGGGAGAGAGTAAGCAGACAGCAAAACCTCACCTAATAGGCACCCCCTCTGTGACAAACTTCTCTTGCCTCTTTTAAACTAAGGCCTTCTCACTCTTAAGGTGCACTGAGATATTTGAAGAGTGGTATTGGGTAAGAACAAGGTATCTTGGCCCTCTGTCCTCTGAACTTTAAGCAAGGCAAAAATAAACCTCAACTAATAACATGAAAAGCAAAATGGAATTTAGCAGAGGAAATATAAACTCTAGGGAGCTGCACCTGTGCTAGCTAAAGTTTGAGGTGCTTAGGGTAGATCTATGCAAAATTAATTGAACTAATCCCTACATGGCAGAAAAGAACAGAAAGAGGCTACAAGGGAGAAAAAACTTCAAACCTGGTAACTATGCACAAAGGAGGGAGGCAGTAACCAGCTACTGCCCCAGTATGCAGGTGTAGCTGCAAAATCTGAGCAAAAGAGCAAGCAGCAGCCTCCATAATTCTCCCAGCTATCAGTGATGTGCTGTTAATTACTTGTGCTGCACTGTGTGTTTCTGTCGTGCATTGGTCCCTGAGGTTACTAGAAAATTCCTTAAGCAGTATCATCCAGTGCAAAGAAAAACCCAAATTTAGAATACTTCCCCCACCCCTCCCTGAAATCTGGAGTAAATGCAACTTGTACACTCTCACTGGATTCAGCAGTGGTTCATAGATCATGTGGAAACACCAGGTGGCTACAGGAGCGACATGGACTTAACTGCTGCTGAGTCTTAGCTTTGGCTGTATAAGACCAAAAATGATTGTTAGGGGCCATAATCTAACCTATGTCTTTCATTCAGCACAACTTATGCACTCTCACTGGATTCAGCAGTGGTTCATAGATCATGTGGAAACACCAGGTGGCTACAGGAGCAATATGGACTTAACTGCTGTTGAGTCTTAGCTTTGGCTGTATAAGACCAAACATGATCGTTAGGGACCATAATCTAACCTATGTCTTCCATTCATCACAACTTGTGCATTCTCACTGGATTCAGCAGTGGTTCTTAGATCATGTGGAAACACCAGGTGGCTACAGGAGCGATATGGACTTAACTGCTGCTGAGTCTTAGCTTTGACTGTGTAAAACCAAAAATGATTGTTAGGGACCATAATCTAACCTATGTCTTTCATTCATCACAACTTGTACACTCTCACTGTATTCAGCAGTGGTTCATAGATCATGTGGAAACACCAGGTGGCTACAGGAGCGATATGGACTTAACTGCTGTTGAGTCTTAGCTTTGGCTGTATAAGACCAAAAATGATTTTTAAGGGCCATAATCTGACCTATGTCTTTCATTCAATCACCTATATTGAACTTTGTGATGTTTTTTACTTTGACTGAAGCATAACTTAGGTTTATCTCAAATAATAACTCAGAAGGCCCCCAGTCCAGAGCTGGAGACTCTGGTGAGCAGCGGCTCTACTGCTTACTCCGACGCTTTACTCCAGTGGTTAATTACATTCCTAATTGTGTGCTGGATTTCCTGCCTGATGATCTGAAATCAGTTTCTAGCCTTTGACCTCAGTGCTTTGCTCTATTAAGTGCTGTGCTGTGTAGGACTGGATGCCCTTTTCCAGAGGAAGGTGCTTACAGATGGAGAGCATCTTCCATAAAGTAAGCAAACAGAGCTGTTTAAAACTCCCCGAACAAGTCCAGTCCTCCTTTGCAGTTCTTTCCTCCACTCTGCTCATTTCTTCAACATTTGGGCACTGGAAGCACATGCAATGTGTTCCCATCTGCCTGAGTGAAGGTGAATAGTCTCTTTGTTCCTACCCTGGTCACTTGGCTGTTGGTCATGCTGCTGAGCTTCTCATTCTGTGCGCGTTCCTTCCTAGATGTACGTTTGGCTCTGTTCATGTGCTAAGTGATCCAGATTGCTTTGCCTGCCCTATTTTCCCACTCCTTCCTGCTTCACTAGCTTCTGTAGCCTCCAGATTTTATTGTTTTGTCATTTTTAAATGAATTTTGTGGTTATGGTTTGAATTGTTGAATGGTGTTGAGGCTGCTGTCAGTCCTTGTCAAGCTCTGCTAGAGACACGTCAATTCGTGGTAGTTTAGGCCCCATCCCTGGAGATAGTCAAGGTCAGGCTTGACAAGGCTCTGAGCAACTTAATCTAGTGGAGGATGTCCCTGCTCAGTGCACAGGATTTGAACTAGATGACCTTTGGAGGTCTCTTCCAACCCAAACCATTCTATTATTCCCCCAGTGACAGATACCAGGAGCAAGTTCTTAATCTCTGTAGGCAGTAATCTACTAATGCTATGTGTTGCTGCTTTTGCAATCAGGTAACTCATGCTAGTAAGTTAAATGCCCTTCAGGAGTCTAAACATATTGCATTTGGTCAACCCAGCTTTTTTCAAGCAAACCTATTATCTCATTGACTAATGAGGGCTATAGAACCTGCCCTGTGGTGACATCCCAAGGGAGTTGGGCTTGTTCAGCCTGGAGAAAAGAAGGCTGCAGGGAGACCTTACAGCAATCTTCCAGTACCTGGAGAGAGCCTAAAAGAAAGCTGGGAAGGTATTTTTTACAAGGGCTTGTAGTGATAGGATAAGTGGGAATGACTTTAAGCTGGAAGAGGGCAGATTTTAGACTGGATATTTGGAAGAAATTCTTTACAGTGAGAGTCATGAAATGCTGGGAGCAGGTTGCCCAG
The DNA here is from genome assembly GCA_013399055.1 of Ramphastos sulfuratus. Classification (NCBI taxonomy): domain Eukaryota; kingdom Metazoa; phylum Chordata; class Aves; order Piciformes; family Ramphastidae; genus Ramphastos; species Ramphastos sulfuratus. The sequence continues at coordinate 23,447 of WBNM01041432.1, forward strand.
GAAAGTTGTGGATGGCCCCCTCCTTGGAAGTGTTCAAGGCCAGGTTGGATGAGGCTTTGAGCAGCTTGATCTAGTGGACAGTGTCCCTGCCCATCATTGGAACTAGATGATCTTTGAGGTCCCTTCCAACCCAAACCATTCTTTAGGTTCTTAGTCAATTGAATCCTGTTGTGATTGCCTGTATTAAGCTAGGATCAATGGCAGGCTAAGCAGCCAGTATTTACCTGGGTCATCATCATATTTACCTTCATCTGCCTTTATAAGAGAGCTAACATAAATAGATATAGTAATTTTTCACCCCCCAGGAGTAAAGAAATACCTTGTTAATGGTGTATCAAAGAAAGCAGACAAACATAAGAGTGATGTACAAGGACACATGACTTCATCAGCCTACATAAAATCATTATCAAATGCTTTGGCTGCTGGCTGGGTGACATTTACAGATAGGTAGATCAAAAGTGACCCAGAAGGTCCCTTAGGTTTTGTTCCATAGGACAGAGTTCTGAGCTCCCCAGGCAGTCCCACAACCACCACTGAGCAAGGTTAATCAAAATCATTTTTGTCTGATTTTGCTCAAGTGAGCTGCTACCAAAGAAGCCAGCAGAACTTTTTCTGTGGCTTGAAAAGCCCAACTCTCTATGTAAACAGGCACAACAGTCATTCTCTGACCACTTTTTGTTGGCCATCAAAAGAGTGTGTGGAGGGAGCCTGAAAGCCCTCTCCATAGGGTCTCAGTGGTGTTTGTTAAGGCTTCGAGGACACCTTATAGTAGCCTTCCAGTATCTGAAGGGGGCCTACAGGAAGGCTGGGGAGGGACCATTTACAAGGTCTTGCAATGACAGGACCAGGGGCAATGGGTTTAAACTGGCAGAGGGGAGATTTAGACTGCATGTCAGGAAGAAGTTCTTTACAGTGAGGGGGGTGAGACACTGGCACAGGTTGCCCAGGGGGGTTGTGGCTGCTCCCTCCCTGGAGGTGTTCAAGGCCAGGTTGGACGAGGCCTTGAGTGACCTGTGCTAGTGGGAGGTGTCCCTGCCCATGGCAGGGGATTGGAACTAGATGATCCTTGAGGTCCCTTCCAACCTTACCATTCTATGATTCTATGATCTGTCCCAACAGAGTTACCTCAGAGCACAAACTCTTCCTAGCTCCTTTGTATGCCTCACGCTGGGCATCCCCAACAGGCAAGACAAAGTGGTGAGTGCCGAGGAAAAGCAAATATGAAGGCACCTAGATGGGCATGGAGGCTGCCATGCTGTCCTATCAAGATGCTGAAAGAGCAGGGGTTTTGATGTAGTGGTTTTCCCTCTCATCCATCAGGGCAGTGGGTTGGAGTTGCTGAGAGGGGAGACTGACAAGGCAGGTGTGCACCATGCCCACCCTGCGGGTGCCGAGCCTCCCACTAGCAACCATGTCAACAGAAGATAAAAGCAGCAACCTCTCCCTTCTGCTCTATAACCGTCTATGAATCATTTTATCCTTTTTCCTGAAATACTTTGCATTTCTTTTTTTTGACTTTCCATATGCAAAAGCCCTTTTAAAATCCATGAGAGTTTGCGATCTAAAAATAGTCCCTGCTGTACATCTCTGCCTCTAGCTCTGCAAAGCACCATTTGCATGGCTCACAAAGAGACTACCAGGACGAGGAGTGTTTTCTCAGCAGATGTAAAGGCAAAGAGTGGAGGGTTGTTTTTTTAACAAACATTACAGAAGACATATCCTCCTGTACCTTTTAGACACAGAAAATAAGATTTTTCAGTCTTCAGGGCTCTGCCGTGTTGCTGCAGAGTTCTTCCATCCTTCTAGGATCATTTTGCCCACAGCTTAGCATCACTCTTTGGCACATTACTGGGAAAAAAAATGCCTTCATGGGTGAAATACTTCATGTGTTTTGATCATTGTGTTTGGGATTTCTTTATTTGACTGAAACAATACATAAATTTGTGTGAAGTCACATTTCAGCTATGGAGTAAATGAAGAAAAAATCATATTTCAGTGCTTTGGGTTTGGAGCAAGGTGATTTTTTTTGCAGCTATCCCCAGTATTTAATTTTTTTTTTTAGGCAAGAACATGAAGCAAAAATCTTCAGTTCAACTGAAGAGAAACGTTTTCATTCAGTCTGTGGTGCTTTGCCTGGTTTTTAAAAATAATTAAAGATTAGATAATTCCTGAAAGGAGTTTGGCAAACTTATCATTGGCTCTTTAAGGTTTTGAGACCATCAAGAAGAGAGCAAAGTAATCTCTCTATATGAGGAGAAAAGTGTGTCCTAATCTCTTTCCTCTATATAAAAACTACTGGGGCTGTGATACATCCCCGGTAGTAAAATTAAAGACTTATTTGTGAAACTGCCTGTAAGACCTGGATTTAGACCATCTAATATATAAGGATATTATGCAGTTCTCCATCACTATTGCAAACATAATTTTCTCACCCTTTTTTGGCCTAGAAGGTAGAAGATATTCCCAGGTGGTTAAAGCAAAGACCAGGAATTGTAAGTGAGAGTTTGCTCTCAGTTTTGCTGCATGGTTTTGGGCAAACCAGCCTGAAAGTAATGAAAAGGTATAAATAAGTAAGACAAAGCAGAGCATGATAAATGCAGTAATTATTTGTAGATTCATAGAATGGTTTGGGTTGCAAGGGACCTTGAAGATCATCTAGTTCCAACACACACACAACCCCCACCATGGGCAGGGACACCTTCCATTAGAAAATGCAGCCTTGTCCAACCCTTGAACACCTCCAAGGAGGGGGCATCCAGGACCTTCCTGGGCAACCTATTCCAGTGTCTCACCACCCTTACTGTAAAGAATTTCTTCCTAATATCCAGTCTAAATCTGCTCTCCTCAAGCCTAAATCCATTCCCTCTCATCCTATCACTACAAGCCCCTGTAGAAAATCCCTTCCTTGCTTTCTGGTAGGCCCTTTCAGGTACTTGGAGACTCCCTGGAGCCTTCTTTAGCTCATTAGTTTGGTAGCAAAAAATCCTCCAGCAAACAGCAGAAGGAATGGGGGGGAAAGGGGAGGGAAAAAGCCCTCAAATATAGAGGGAACATCTATGGAGGAGGCATTCCTGGTGGCTGGAAGTAGCCAGAGCAAAGCAGGATTTGCAGGTAGAGTTAATATCAACGTAATTGAAAAAGTCAGCCAGGAGGTTTTCCAGGAGGTTTTGTGTGCCCAAGGCTTGACTCTTTTTCCTCACTCTATCGGATTATCTAATAAAAGATATTACTTTTCCCTCCAAATCCTGTCTGCTTTTATACTTTCAGAGCATCATGTTTCCAAAGAGCCTGCCCCAGCAGCAGCGTAGATAAAGCAGCCATGAAGGGTTATAACGAACATTTTTTTCCCAATGTCCTTTCTTTTTTTTTTTTTTTTTTTTTTTTCCTTTATGTCCTTTTTTTCTTGATGTTCACATTTAACCACTTCTTTGGTTTCCCTTGATGTTCTGGATGTTTTGGTCTGATCTCTGGCCTCATTCTGCTGTTCAGCTTCAAAGTGTGAAGTTACTTCAGGAAGAGAGAGCCTCGAGCACGGTCGCCTGGCGTTTGGCACGAGAACCCCTTTGAATTTGCAGCACAGCCTTGCTTGCAGCTCAGGGCTGCTGGCTTAGTTTGCTAAACCAGCCTGAATACAAAAAACTTACTGAAACACCCAACTGCAGCAGACCAGGGGTTTATTAATGTGTTTTCTCCGTGCTTTTAGGTAAAAACCTGAGGATATGAATGCGCAGAGAGTTTATAGGGGAGATCCCTTCCCTGTGAACACTTCGTGGCCGAAAGGGAGGACAAGAGGTACCTTCTGTTAAGCAGAAGGAAAGTAAGGGAGCGTGGCCAAAAATGAGAGAGGAGAATGTGGCAGCATCACTTAAATGAGAGATGCACAGGCACCTTGTTTCTTTTGCTGGTTAGGCAGAGGTGCACATCCCCAGGGCATGTGGAAAAGGGCACAGTCTTTCTTCTTTCTGGAAGAAATTATTTTGCACAAGAAAAATACAAGAAATGCAATGGCTTTTCAGATGCAGATGAACAGAAGTAAAATGATTTTCTACTCCACCTGGAAAATACTGCTGAGAGGGATTGTGAAAGTAACAGGATACTTGCTGTCATTTTTTTTCTGCCCTCCCTGCTTTTGGCAGGCATGTAGGTCAGTTTAGACAATCTTCTTCCTAGATTCATAGAACACCAGGTTGGAAGGGACCCCAAGCATCATAGAAACATAGAATCATAGAATGGTAAGGTTGGAAGGGACCTCAAGGATCATCTAGTTCCAACCCCCTGCCATAGGCAGGGACACCTCCCACTAGCACAGGTCACTCAAGGCCTCCTCCAACCTGGCCTTGAATACCTCCAGGAAGGGAGCAGTCACAACCTCCCTGGGCAACCTGTGCCAGTGTCTCACCACCCTCACTGCAAACAACTTCCTCCTAACATCCAGTTTCAATCTCCCCTCTGCCAGTTTAAACCCATTGCCCCTTGTCCTGTCATTACAAGACCTTGTCAATAGTCCCTCCCCAGCCTTCTTGTAGGTCCCTTTCAGATACTGGGAGGCTACTCTAAGGTCTCCTTGAAGCCTTCTCTTCTCCAGGCTGCAGAGCCCCAACTCTCGTAGCCTGTCCTCATAGGAGAGCTGCTCCATCTACTTGAACCTTTCAGCGTAAGAATATAGTTTAAATAAGATGGCCCAGCACCTTTGTGTGGCTAATGTTGGTGTTTCTGAGTTCTGCTGCCTGCTCTCACTACAAATTTTACTGTCCCATTTGTAGGATTTCGAGTCCCCAGATCAGTTCCTCTGCTAACCCCCATCTCTCCTTGCCCCTCACTCTTTTTCCAGCTCATTGCACCTCAACAACTTGTCTTCACAGCCCATCCATGCAGCTTTCACTCACGTTCAGCTGACTATTGAAATAAATGAGCGCGTGAGCTAAAATAACCCCAGCCATGTTATACTGCACACTTGTCCAAATCTCAGGCAGGGAAGGCATCTGCCTTAATGTTATAAGAAATTCACAGTGCCGTGGAGTTCGTCAGCAGATTCCCTATCATTTGTTACATCTTTTTGACAGTCGAACATCAATTTAGAAATGCCCTGCAATGAACTCGGAGTGAAGCATCGCTCAAGGTCAAGCGAAGGAGGACGCATTGCAAAGCTGAGCCACTCTCCACTAACAGCTGCCAGTCTGGGCAGGGTGGAGGTAGCTGTACACCCTTCCCAGTTCTTCTTAAGTGCTAAAGGATTTGTCTTCTGCTGTGCAAAAACACCAGAAGGAACACTAGGCAGTGTCGGGCACAGAGCACGGAATCTCATTAATGAACAGAGTAACCAGATTTCTTCCTGTCTGCTTGTGGAACTGAGGCCACCACAGAGAGACAAGCAGCTGAGCCATGTCTTGCTGCTGCAGCAGTCTGATGCCACAGGAGAGGTTGGAGACAGGCCTTATTTCTTTGTATACCTTATTTTTTGGATGCTGTGGACATGGCACTTCAGGACGTGGTTTAATGGCTGTGGGGGTGCTGGATTGATGGTTGCACTCAATGATCTTAAAGGTCTTTTGCAACCAAAACAATTCTGTGATTATTTACATTGGAAATCACAGGATCACAGGATGGTAGGGGTTGTAAGGGGCATCCATAGATCATAGAATCATAGAATGGTAAGGTTGGAAAGGACCTNTACCAGAGCAGGACCATGCAACCTAGCTCAGGTCACACAGGAACACATCCAGACAGGTGTTGGAAGTCTCCAGAGAAGGATACTCCATAACCTTTCTGAGGAACCTGTTCCAGTGCTCTGTGACCCTTACAGTAAAGAAGTTCTTCCTCATGTTGAGTCGGAACTTCTTGTGCTGTAGTTTATACCCATTGCCCCTTGTCCTATCACAGGGTGCAACTGAGAAAAGTTTGTCCCCTCCTTCTTGACCCCCCAGATATTTATAAACATTGAATAGATCCCTTCTAAGTTTTCTTTTCACCAGACCAGATATGCCTTATTTACAGCATTCCCAGGTATCACTTCATGGCACTGTACTTTGGCTACATTTTTGAGGGGGGGTACATAAGTGAGAGCCCTTTTTTGGACAGATACCAATACAATTGATTGTGGCCTGGTAACATTTATAATAAGCAAAAACCCATCCAAAAGCAATAATAGAGATGTTCTTGGCATTTCATAAGAAGCTGGAAACAGTTATTAAAGCCAAAGGTAAAAAGAAAAAAGAGTGGGTGGTAATTGGAAAGCATTAATAGCATGTTGTTAAAGGCCCCCACAAGATTATCTAGGAGGAAAAGTTTCATGCTGATTACAAAAACAGCCAGCTTAAAGGGGAAACAAAGGAACAATTAGAAGCCTAATAAATGGAGTAAAGGGGAATTGATGGTGATAAGTAAAAAGCAGAGGTTAGGATCTGTGGAAAATTAATAATTAAAATCTGTTGAGGAGGCTTTTTTTTTTTTTTTTTTTTCCCTGGCAAATTAAAGGAAATAATGTAGCATCCTAATAACAGTGTTGGACCATTATCAGATGGAAGTGATAGGTTTTGTCAGAACCTGCTCGTTGAGCATTTCTGTCCTGGTACTTGTGAAGAGTAAAATCATGCAGTCACACCAACGTGAGGAAGATGGTAAGCAGGTAGAAACGTGTCCCATTTTTCACCCTAACTCTGAGTGTTAGCAGGCATTCAACAGCAGCTTCAGATGGGACTGCAGCTCATCTGCCACCTGCCACACAGTGTCAGGACAAACGAAAAGCTTCTTAGTGCTAGAAATGGTAAAGAGATGCTGACTCCAGCCCAGGTTGTAAGACAGAGTGGTTCAAGTTTGGAGTCAGGAGTCCCTCTTTGAGACAGGTATCTTTAGGAGAGCAGCAGCAGAGGGCACCTGGAGCAGTGACTGCCTGGTCACACCAGCTTTTCATCCCTAAGTGCACATCAACTTACTACCAAGGCAGCCACTACCAGAGCATGATGTTTTCAAAGTCATGAGATTTGGGCAACTCACTTCAGGAGCTAAAATAAAAATGGAAATGTACTGTGTACAGTTTTGGAGTCCCCAACAGAAGAAGGACATGGAACTGTTGGAGTGAGCCCAGAGGATGCCACAAAGATGCTCAGAGGACTGGAGCAGCTCTTCTTCAANGAGAAGACTCTGACTATGATTTTCTTCATGTTCTGGATTATTTGGGTTGCTCCAGAAGACTTTAGCAATACAGACCTGTAAGTACATATAGGGACTTCTAGTACCAGCCCAGCATCTCAAGAAGGTAAATGTTGAGCTTAGCAAAGAAAAGATGAAGAAATTACTTCACTAACTAAGCATGCAACAGGTGACAGGCATTTTCATTTCTTTTCCAAAGATTTTACACAACTCAGCTGAAGGAAAACAAAAATGCAAACTTGAAATAAGGTTTATGCTTCCAAGGATGAACTAGCACAGGCTGTAACACCCAGCCAAGGGGAGAAACTGCTCTGCTCAGAGGTGACAGCTTGAGTCGCAGCCTGTTTTTACCCACCGATGCTATCTGGGGCAAGGAAGATTTTGTCTGGGAAGATGCTGTGCTTGTGGCAGGCCAGACTGAGAGATCACACCCCAGCTTTTGTCACCAGCACAGCTGGTGGCCACGGTGCTGCTCAAGTATTTATTAGGAATGAGGGTACTCCACAGAGAAAGCTGTGACAAGCTGCCACAGCAGTGCTGCTTACGGCATACAAATGCCTGCAATACTGAAGCCTTATAACTTGGATCAATAAACAACAAAGACCTGCCACCTCTTATTCATGTCCTGCTTAGTCACTGCTTAGCATCTTAGCAAGAGTAGCTTTCCCCAGCATGCTGAGTCCCCTGTAGCACTTCCTCCTCGCTCCTCAGCTCCTGCAGAGATCTCACTCTTCTTTCACCCGCTGCAGGCCAGGTTATTTTGCCACTTGGGTGTCTTTTCTGAGATGCTGTCACTTTGAGAAAGCAAAGGCCACGGAAACTTCTTCCTCACGGGCTGGAAAGTTACTGCCTCCTCACAGGCTTTCTACCAAGTCACGACAAGCAAGCGTTATTTTGGCCTGAGCAGCTTTCCCATTGGTTGTAGTAGGCACAGATCCCTCTTGGTGTTGTCAGTGGTCATGGTTATGTGCACAAGCCTGCAGAGAATCCACTCTCACGGTTGTGATCTTGTTAACTCTCTAGAGGCCACATCAAAGTCAAAGAATTACAAAAGAAACAGGATGGTAGATGTAAATGATTTTTCATCCTCATCGCTGTGAGCCACAGCCACTTACAAAGTTGTGTTTGCTGCAGGGTTTGGAGGAAACACTTCCTCCCATCTCCTGGCAAAGAGAATATTTGCAGAGCCATAAGAGGGACACAGAAGCAAAACCAAGGCTTTGACTCTTGGCCTTGTGCTGTCCTCTTTGCAGCTTCCTTTAGGCTTTGGTTGATGGGGCAGACCCAAGGAGCCCAGCTCTGCAGCTAGCACCTGCTGTTTGAAAGGCTGAGGTTATTTGTGCCACACTGTGATGTATGATGGCTTTGTAAGTCAAAACTGCTCATGAGTCCTCCAGTCACTAGAATGATGACAAAATCATACAATCTAGTGCTGGAAACATTACTACTTTTATGAAGATAGAAGTATTTATAAGCTGCAGCCAGCTTTTAGTACCTTCATATTTCTCACTGGCAATAAGAAAGAACTTCATCATCAGAATACAGTTAAAGCAGAGCTGTACTTCATCTGCAGGGGACACAACAGGTTAAATAGTTTCTCGTTGTCTTCTCTCTCACACTTATGCCCCTTCCCTTTGGTATAACATAGGTATGTATATTCCTGGATAGCCTGCAGTGAAATTACTTACTGTAGGTAAAGTATCATCACGCTGCCGTGAGATCTCCTAAAAATGAGACATTTTTAATATATTCTATTCTGCTCCCTTTCAGACCTCACATTGCTCCACATAATTACAGGTTATAGTACAAAGTATGGCTGAGAGGTATTGGGTCATCACCAGGGACTCTTTGCTAGAGATAACCAAAAAAGCAAATGCAAACTTCACAGACTGTTTTGAGCACAGCTTCAAGAGGACCAAAGAAGTTTAAAGCTTCCATACCAATGATCCTTTGGCAATTCTGTCCTCAGTGAGCTTGCCAAACAAAAAGCAGCACATCTAGATAAGGCAGGAAAGGATATTTCCAAGTATCTGTGACATCCCAAGAATCACAGAACTCTCCTCCAAGTCCAGGTATCATAGAATCAAAGAATGGTAAGGTTGAAAGAGACCTCAGGGATCATCTAGTTCCAACCCCCTGCCATAGGCAGGGACATCTCCCATAGTTATCTTTCAGGCAGTAATTCAACTTTTTCCATCCTTACCATCACCTTGCAGGTGATGGCAGAAGCTCCTGGGAGATGCTGGTTGCCTGCAGTAACTTCCATCCATGTGGTGGCTTTTGCTGACCTAGTCACAGGTTTTCTGGTACTGCCCAAGGCAGCAAGCCATCATGATCCTCATGCCCCTTTCTTGGACAGCTGTTTAATCAGTGAGTGAGCTGTGTGGGGGTGTTCCTGGCTTCATCTTCCTTTTGGACATGCCAGACAGCAAACACACAGAGTGCTCTCTACGGCTTCTTGAAAGGAAGTTGGAGCCAGGTGTGAATCGGTCTCTTCTCTGAAGTAACAAGTGATAGAAAGAGAGGAAATGGCCTCAGGCTGTACCAGAGGAAGTTTAGATTGGATATTAGGAAAATTTCCTTCACTGAAAGAGTGGTCAGGCATTGGAACAGGCTACCCAGAGAGGTGGTGGAGTCGCCAATCCCTGGAGGTGTTCATATAACTTACAAGCATGGCGCTTTTGGCCACGGTTTAATGGCCACGGTGGTGTTGAGTTGGCAGTTAGACTTGATAATCTTAAAGGTAATTTGCAACCAAAACTGTGACTCTAAGAGCCTCAAAATACAATCTTGCCCTTTGGCCCATTTACATGGGAAAAAACCAGATCTTTTCTTTTTCTCGCATATGCTTTCCTGCGTGTGAAAGCAGGGAAAAGCCAAATCCTTCTCCTTTTTGCCACACTTCCTTACAAACACCAGAATCACAGAACTTTAGAGGTTGGAAGGGACCTCCAGAGATCATCAAGTCCAACCTCCCTGCCAAGGCAGGATCCCCTAGGGTAGTTTGCTCAGGAAGGTGTCGAGGTGGGTTTGAAAGTCTCCAGAGAAGGAGACTCCACAACCTCTCTGGGCAGCCTGCTCCAGTGCTCTGTCACCCTCACTATAAAGAAGTTTCTCCTTGTTGAGGTGAAGCCTTCTGTGTTCCAGTTTGTAGCTGTTGTTCCTTGCCGTGTTGCTGCTGACCACCAAAAAGAGCTTGGCCCCAGCCACTTAACACCCATCCCTCAGATATCTGTGCACATTGATCAGATCTCCTCTCAGTCTTCTCCAGACTAAACAGCCCCAGGGCTCTCAGTCTCTCTCCATAGGGGAGATGCTCAAGTCCCCAAATCATCCTCATGGCTCTCTGCTGGACTCTGCTGGAGAGAGTCTCTTTCTCTCTTGAACTGGGGAGCCCAGAACTCAACACAGTGTTCCAGGTGTGGTCTCACCAGGGCGCAGCAGAGAGGGAGAAGAACCTCCCTAGCCCTGCTGGCCACGCTTTTCCTGATGCACCCCAGGCTGCCATTGGCCCTCTTGGCCACAAGGGCACATTGCTGGCCCATACACAACTTGCTGCCCACCAGCACTCCAAGGTCTTTCTCCACAGAACTGCTTTCCAGCGGGGCAGCACCCACCTGTACTGGTGCTTGTTGTTATTCCTCCCCAGATGTAGGACCCTGCACTTGTCCTTATTGAACTTCATAAGATTTGCCTTCACGCAGCTCTCCAGCCTGTCCAGATGTCATTGGATGGCAGCACAGCACTCAGTGTACTAAAAAATGACCTCTGGTTATTTTTCTCCTTTACACCATGGCAGAACTTACACTGAGTTTTTTGATTGCTGCTATATGCTAAACACACAGCTCTCATTACAGGGAGGCCGCAGAACATCTTGGTGAGACTACTAAGCTTGACTGCCCTCCTGACTTTGGCAGAAGTGAAACATTTTTTGAAACCATCTGATGTCACTTGAAAGTGGAGGCTTTTTTCTTACCAGGAAAAAAAAAATTAAAAGAATCCAAACTTTTCCTGCTCACATGGCAGTCATTATATAGTAGCTACACTACCAAGGCACTGCCTTGGTCTAGCAATAAGCACTGAAGTCAGTGGAGATAGAAACCAGGTACAAGTCACTTGAAATCCCTAACACCATATTTACATGGTAGTAAGTCCAAGAAATGTTTTCTTCTTTGTATGGTTTGGATTGTTTACATTATTTACAGACTTATTTTTTTTTAGTATTACTATTATTATTATCATTACTGCTGACCTCATTTGTGTTAGTAATAATTACAACCTCCTAACCTGCTATGGCAAAAGTGTGATCTGTCAAATTAACCAGATGTGAAGTGGGTTTGTTTGGGGGGGGGGGGTGGTTTTGTTTTGGGGTTTTTTTTTTGGGGTTGTTTTGGGTTGTTTTTTTATTGTTGTTGTTGTGTTTGTTTTTTGTTGTTGTTGTTTTGGGTTGTAGGTTTGTTTTTGTTTTGTGTGTGTGGTTTTTTGTTTGTTTTGAGGGAGAAGTCAGAGTGGGGTGAAATGACAGAGGGATTTATTATTCATATCAGGCACTTTGCATGACTTCTGTATGCACGCTGCTGGATAGAACACCACTTAGCCTTTACTCTGTGCAAAGCAAACTACTAAAGGTGTTTTGCACCCTATCTGCCTAGCCAAGGGGCACTGGTGCTGCACAATGTGTCCAGGAAGGAGTTCAAAATACCAGTAAATCCTACCTTGAGACATTCTCAGTGATTTCAGTGCTTGCTTTCAGATTGCCAGCTTAAGACAAAGCCCCAGACACCACGTTTTTCCAGGTGTAAAGGGCTGAATGCCAAGAAATAATCAAAAAGAAAGAACACTGAAATATTCTTTATGGATTTTCAGCTGAAACTGAGATTATCTCTGAATATCTTGCAAGAAACAAGCCATACAAAATGTGAGAGTGGACAAGGGGCCTTAAAAACCATGCTTAGTCTTGCATGAATCAGTGGTAACGTTGGGTTAATATCTGTTTAATTCTCCTGCAGTGTCTCAGGCTCAGGAGAAAAGCAGCGTATCTCAAAAATACTCCAGAGTTAATCAGGGATGTGGTAGCATCTGCTTAAGAGAGACCCATAATTGAATCATCCCTAATTAACCTATCACCTCAGCAGAAGGGAATAGGATGTTGATACCACTGCTGAAATGGATGAGAGTGATGGGAATGGTAAAGGGGGAGGTGTAAGGGAAAGAGGAATAAAGCAATTTGCTTAACACCTAGTTTTGTAACAAATCTGGGAGGAGGGAGGTAAAAGAAATTAAAGGGTATGAATCATTAAATCTGCTCAGTATAGTTAATCAGACTGCAGTTTCAAAAACATTTAAGCATATTTACATGGTAATCAGGGCATGATTTAAGTCCAAGAAATGTTTTCTCCTTTGTATGGTTTGGGTTGTTTACATTATTTACAGATTAGGGTTGGGTTTTTTTTTTGTACTATCGTTACTGCTGATGTAATTTGTATTTGTAATAATTACAATTTCAAACTGGGAGGGAGGGGGGAAAGAATAACCCACACTGAAAGCCAGTGGGCAGAAAATGAAAGCAATGTCAGAGATCTCAGCATAGGGAAATAACAACATCAGTCATATATTTATTGAATGAGATGTCTGCACAGATCAAAATGAGAAGCATTTCCCGCTCGGAATAAATCTCAGCCGTGCTGCAAAAGAGATCCCAAAGAACACTGCTTGATTTAATGCTGTTGTTCTGTTTTGTGCTAGATAGCTAATACACAGTAATTGCAATTTGTTTCATGCAGTGCCCTGCCAGACTGTTTTAGATTATTTGAAGACTGTGCTTCAGCATCACAACCAGCTGATGGTACCACAGCCAACAGACCATCCGACTGAGGTGAAGTGACGACCTGCTACATCTCGTTATGTCTGACAATCCATGGCAATCATGGAGGCAAATGCACCATTTCGTACAGGAAGAACATATTTAGTAGTAAAAATATGTAAAAACCTATTATTCAACTGTCAGTCTTAGGTACAGTAACCCCCCCTCTCCCCCAAAGGGAGGAGAATTCACCACAGTGTAATCTAAGGGGACTTTTCTGAGCAGCACGTAACTCCCTCCATTTGGCACCAGCTGCACTTACCTTGCTTTGGGTAATTTTTCTCTCACCTTCCCTCAGAAACATCTCTTTTGTGGGTAGAATTAAGGCTGGGAGAAAACTAATTGGGTGATTGATGGTGACCAGAGGGGCTGCAGCCTGTGCATGGGGGTACCAACCTGTTGTGTGTATGGACACAGGCACACTTAGTGTAGCTGTAACACAGCCCTGAGATAATGAACACTAAAATACACCATTTTGCAGACCACAATAGAGACTTCTGCAGGTCCTTTATGCAGAATTATGCAAGTCTTTTATACAGACTTCTGCAAGTCTTTGATATAGACTTCTGCAAGTCTTTGATACAGATTTCTGCAAGTCTTTTATACAGACTTCTGCAAGTCTTTTATATGGACTTCTGCAAGTCTTTGATATAGACTTCTCCAAGTCTTTTATACAGACTTCTGCAAGTCTTTTATATGGACTTCTGCAAGTCTTTATATTTATATAGACTTCTGCAAGTCTTTGATACAGACTTATGCAAGTCTTTTATACAGACTTCTGCAAGTCTTTTATATAGGCTTCTGCAAGTCTTTGGAGTGCTCTTGCTTTTCAGAAAGCATCCCCAACAAAATGTTGGATGCTGACAATTTTATACTTGATATGGAGTTTGGGGATCATTGTAATTATGCTGTGCTTAAAAGTGCTGCAGTGAAAAAGGAAGGAAATTTGAAGTCTTACCCTTCTCTAGAAGGTGGATGTATGGATTTACCTGTCAGCTGTAGTGTAACTCATATTAATTTTGCTTCAGTGTGTTCCTACACAGGCTTGTAAAAAATGCCTCAAATGAGGCAGTGGTTTTGTTGAGACTTTCCTAGCTTAGTCTGTTGGAAGCTCTTGCTGTGAAGGTTTCCAAGTGCCTCTGTTCAGCATCAGACCCTGATTTCTTTGGTGCACAGTGAGATCTTACATAAGCTGGGGACCATATGAAAATTGTAGCAATTGTGCCCTCAGCTTGATGTGTTTTAATAAAGAGGTGTAGCTGTAGCAGCAAATGAGACTTTAGAAGGGGGTGGTTTATTTTTTTAGGGCATTGCAACTATTTCAAGTACATTAACAGGATCACCTTACTTTAAAGAATCATAGAATGGTAAGGTTGAAAGGGTCCTCAAGGATCATCTAGCTCCAACCCCCTACCATAGGCAGGGACACCTCCCACTAGAACAGGTCACTCAAGGCCTTGTCCAACCTGGCCTTGAACACCTCCAGGGAGGGAGCAGCCACAACCTCCCTGGGCAACCTGTGCCAGTGTTTCACCACCCTCACTGCAAAGAACTTCCTTAAGTTCCTTAAGAAATTACCTTAACTGGGTAATCCTGAAAAATAGCAGTTTATGGACAACAAGAATTAAATACAGCTTAGGTACAATTGACCACAGAAGAGCTTACAAAGGTGCATGTTTCCAAATGTAGTGTGTTTGTGTCACTGCCCATTGTTCACACAAAATCAGAAAAGGGAAGGCTTAGGTCTAGCCTGACCTCCCTTTGCGCACAGATGATGCATTGTGCCATCCACACACAGTCCAGCTTACCATAGTTCCACTGAAGATGCCTTGTAGCAGTTGAGAGTGTGCCTCACTTTGTTCCTCCATTCAGTTTTATCCTGTGCAAATTGATGCATACATAGATATTTAGTTATAGGCATCATAGAATAGAATCATAGAATGGTAAGGTTGGAAGGGACCTCAAGGATCATCTAGTTCCAACCCCCTGCCATAGGCAGGGACACCTCCCACTAGTACAGGTCACTCAAGGCCTTGTCCAACCTGGCCTTGAATACCTCCAGGGAGGGAGCAGCCACAACCTCCCTGGGCAACCTGTGCCAGTGCCTCACCACCCTCACTGCAAAGAACTTCCTCCTAACATCCAGTCTAAATCTCCCTTCTACCAGTTTAAACCCATTGCCCCTTGTCCTGTCATTGCAAGACNCTTTTGCCCAGAAGTGCTTTACTTTCTGAGGAAGGAATGAAAGTGTAGCTGCAGCAGGAACCCAGTAATTTAAGAGAGTAGCATAACACTGTATCATGCCTTTGGAGAAGAATGAGGGAAAGTATCCTAAATTTCAAGGGCAATAAGAGAGAAGTAAAACAAAATTGAGGCTGAAGAGATTACACAAAATGCATTTCTCTCTCCTCAGTTAACGGTAATGGGAGCTCTCAGGAAATTTAGATGTTGGGTTTGCCTGCATCCTATTTCCATCAGTGCAATGCATTTAAACACAGAGATAGCTTCTAGGATAGCCTGCTACGTAGCAAAGCCATCCCTAACACACAAGAGCAAGCCTGGAGCAGATTTAGATTGGGTGTTAGGAACAGGTTCTTTACCATGAGGGTGGTGGAACAGTGGAACAGGTTGCCCAGTGAGCTGGAGTTGTTCAGCCTGGAGAAGAGAAAGCTCTGGGGAGACCTAATAGCAGCCTTCCAGTACCCAAAGGGGGCTACAAGAAGGATGGAAAGAGACTGCTTGCAAAGGCCTGCAGCGATGGGGCAAGGGGCAGTGGCTGCAAACTAGAGCAGAGCCCATTTAGATTGGATGTTAGGAACAGGTTCTTTATCATGAGGGTGCTGGAACACTGGAACAGGTTGCCCAGGGAGATGGTTGAAGCTCTATCCCTGGAAATATTCAAGGTGGTGCTCAACAGGGTTCTGGGCAACCTGATCCAGTTGAGGATGCCCCTGCTGACTGCAGAGGGAATTGGACTAGCTGACCTTTGGAGGTCCTCTTCCAACCCAGAGCATTCTATGATTCTGTGATAACAGAGCTGGACTACACAGGAAGGGTCTCCTTTAGGAATTACGAGCTTGGATTTACAAACTTCAGGGAGAGTGAAGAAGTGAGAAGGTTGGGAAGAGGGGAGGGTCCCCTCAGACAGGCAAAGTCCATCTCTGCCTTTACATTTTGGCTTCCTTTGCAGCATTTTGTATTTTCTTGTAGCTCAGTTTGCACTCAGTTTGCACTCAGGTGAGCAACTAGCAGACATCTCAGCTCCCAGTGATGCTAAACTCCTGGGAGCTGGTGGTACCCTAAATCATACTGATTCCCTAAAGACCTGAGGAAGAACTTTAGGTAGAAAAAAACCCCAAACATATGTTCCCAAGCTGTCTCCCAGGCTGCTGTAAAAAACTAAGAAGCATGGGTAGGCCTTAAAACAGTTTTCAGAGATGAAGGTGGAGAACTTTGCCCACAAGTGCAGCACTTGGCTGGTTGCCTTCTGTTCAGCATCAGACCCTGGTTTCTGTGGTTCACTGTGAGCTCTTACCTAAGCTGGGGGCCCTATGAAAATTATAATTGTGCCCTCAGCTTGATGTGTTTTAATAAAGAGGTGTAGCTGTAGCAGCAAATGAGCCTGTAGGAGGGGGTGGTTTGTTGGGTTTGTTTTTTTTTAGAGCACTGCAATTATTTCAAGTACATTAACAGGACCATCTTACCTCAGCTGGGTAATCCTGAACAATAGCATTTTGTGGGCAACAAGAATTAAATACAATTTAGGTACAATTGACCAAAGAAGGGCTTGTAAATGTTGTGTAGATTACGAGAACCTCCATAATTAGTCCCACAACATTCATTTAATGGTGGAATATTGAAGCACAACAATTCCAAAGGTTAAAAGGGAAAAAAAAATTCTTCCTAGCTGACACAGTGGCATTTCTGGAAAGCTATAATTTGAGTTAATACAGCATTCATTAATAATAATGAAGCTTTTAGTTTTCATAGTTCCTTTATTTATTTTCTTTACATTTTTCACAGTAACAGAACTGCTGTCAAGTTTCAGGGGTGTTCTACAGAAGTAATAAATTTCTTATAAAAATAGACCAAAAGAGTCACCTCTGAAGCAAACTGTCAGCTGCAGTGAAGTGATCCATTTGATCACGTTCTTCAAAGCCCCTTTTTATGCATTTTAAGAGATTAAGAAGAAAGGTTATACTTAAATAGTGTCTTCAGTCACTGATTCTTAACTCTTTTTAGCCTGCTTGTTACAGTTGAAATTATCAACAGGCACCTCTCAAAATGTATTCCTTGTACCTTACCAAATGCCAGGTCTAGAAACTGGAGATGTGTAGAGGTGGCTCTTCTAGACATGGTTTAATGACCATGGTGGTATTAGGTGGATCATAGAATGGCTTAGTTTGGAAGGGACCTTAGAGATCATCTACTACAACCTCCCTGCCATGGGCAGGGACACCTCTCAACTAGACTCAGCTGCTCAAGGCCTTATCCAGCCTGGCCTTGAACACCACCAGGGAGGAGACATCCACAACCTCTCTGGGCAGTCTATTCCAGAATCTCACAACCTTCATACTGAAGAGCTTCTTCAGATCCAGTCTAAACCTACTCTCCTTCAGCTTAAAACAATTCCCTCATGCCCTGCCGTTTGGCACCCTTACGGAAAGTTCCTCTCTGGCCTTCCTGTAGTATCCCTTCAGCTTTTGCAAGGCAGCTCTAAAGTCCCCTTGGAGTCTTCTCCAGGCTGAACCACCCCAGATCCCTCAGCCTATCCTCATAGCATAGAGTCATAGAATGTCAGGGGCTGGAAGGGACCTTGAAAGCTCATCCAGTCCAACCCCCTGCCAGGGGATCACTTAGAGCAGATCACACAGGAATGCATCCAGACAGTTCTTGAGTATCTCCAGAGAGAGAGAGACTCCACAACCTCCCTGGGCAGCCTGTTCCAGTGTTCTGTCACCCTCACAGGGGAAAAAATTGTTCCTCAGGTTCACATGGAACCTCCTATGCCTCAGCTTCCACCAATTGCCCCTCATCCTGTCATTGGGCATCACCCCGCAGAGCCTGGCTCCAGCCTCCTGGCACTCACCCTTTACATATTCATAAACATGAATGAGGTCACCCTTTAGTCTCCTCCTCTCCAAGCAGCACAGCCTCAGCTCCCTCAGGCTCTCCTCATAAGGAAGATGTTCAACTTCCTTGATCACTTTTGTGGCTCTGTGCTGGACTTTCTCAAGCAGCTCCCTCTAGAGGTGCTCCAGCCCTCGGGTCACCTTTGTGGCCCTCCTGTGGACTCACTCCAGCATCTCTGTGTCCTTACCCTGTGAACACCAGAACCGGACGCAGTATTCAGCGTGGAAGAACAGAGTAAAGGAACAGAATCACCTCTCTTGCCCCACTGGTTGCACTCAGATGATCTCAGGGGGTGGTTGAACTCAACGATCTGAGAGGTCTTTTCCACCCAGAGCCATTCTATGATTCTGTGAACTGCAATTTTACAATTACTCATTCTCAGTCAGAGCAATTACGTGTTCAGCTCAGGATGCCTTTCGCTGTCAGCATCTCAGCTGGTTAGAACGCGTGGAGGGCGTTGGGTTTTTTGTTTCGGTTTGGTTTGGTTTTTCATTGCAACTGACATCTTTATTTATTTGCCTTGTAAAATAAGCCACGGAAATATTTCACTTTTTTTTTTTTCATTTTCTCTTCAGGGGAGCAAGCAGTTGCTGAACAACTACCCTGTCTACATCACTAGTAAACAGTGGGATGAGGCTGTAAATTCCTCCAAGAAAGACGGACGGCGGCTCCTTCGCTATCTCATCAGATTTGTTTTCACAACCGATGAGCTTAAGTACTCATGCGGCCTTGGAAAAAGGAAAAGGTCAGTGCAGTCAGGAGAGACAGGTCCTGAAAGACGTCCTCTGGATCCAGTAAAAGTAACATGTCTCAGAGGTACTGCATCTTTTCGCTCAGTGTCCACCATATGTGATCTCATTTCACCACATTGGCTCTGGCTCTGTAGAAGCGTTCGGCTGGCAGTTGCAGAACTAGAAGGGGTTGCGCAGGCAGGTGAAAAGCAGCCAGAAACCCTCCTCTCTTGGGGTTTTGTTTTGGTTTTGTATGCATACATACAAACAAACATACCTGTATGTATGTATTCTACGTGTGTTTGGTGGGGGTTTCGAATGGGGAAAAAGCAGGGTTGCTTATTTGAGAGAGGGGACAAGTGCAAGGGCACATGACACTGGAAACAGCAGAGGAGGAAAATCAGGCAATCCTGATTACACTCTCCTGTAATAAACTAACAGGGCATTTTCTAACACTGGCAGACAGCAAAATTCACCAAAAGACTATTCATAGCCTATTGTGAGGTAAGCATATGGCACTCAAGGCCACAGAGCATCATTGGAGTTAAAAGCTAACCTAGTTTCTGAATAGGTTGGAGCATTTTGTAGGGCTGAGAATATCTCCAGGTTAACTACAGACAAAGGGTATACAAAGGTCAAGGATTTCACTTCTGTTTTGGAGCACTGCTGCAGCACTGCCTGAAGAAACTTAAGGGAACAACTTTTCCTCCATGTTTAGCCCAAAAAGGAGGAGGAGGAGTTTTGCAGGCATTTCACAACGTCAGACAGTGGAGATGTTGGATGGTATGGAAAAAGGGTCCAAACAGAGAAGAATTGTCTGTTGTGGCAGTTGATACTTTGGTTTCCTGAAGTTGTTCCCAAGTCTGAGCTTTATAATGCAAAGGACTTTTTAAAGCTCAATTAAAGGCATGCTTGTAGTCTCAGCATCTGCATTTTCTAAATGTATATGCTTGTAATTTCTCTGCTGAAGTCATAGTTACCTTTATAGCATTGCTGTGAGCACTTACATGAAATTTTGGTTGAACTCACTTCAAGAATATTTTACTAACCAATGCAGTGTAAAAAAACTGTATTTTGGTCAGTCAGTGATAAAAACAGCTTTAGGCATCTGGGTGGAGTCCAAAGTGGTTACATACATCAGACAGAGCCTCCTCACATCTAGGGTAGAAGAATCCAATGAGGCCAAGTAGATAAGACTTATAGTTGGGGTACATTGATGTAACCAGGTAATGAACTCAGATTTTACAAAGAGCCAAATCAGGCAAAGAGCTTCTATTTATTTATTCTTTTTCTTCTGTGAAAGAACCTGTTCACCTGTTATGTGATACTCTGCCAGAGCTTAGACTGTATTAGAGCTCAATAGAAGGGCAAGTCCTTTGCACACCATGCTGTACAGAGGTCTGGAGGGAGATTCAGGGTCTCAGAAGTTCTGGAACCCTGAAGGCCATTAACTATTCTCTGAATGAATAATTTCTGTGCCAGCAGAGTGTCAATACCCTTTTCTTCCCCTTTCTTCCCCCTGCCTCCCACCAAGACTAATAGCAAATCCACCTGTAGGTGGACTTCTGCTTATGGCCTTTCTGGAGTGCTGGGCATACAGAATTTGTGGGAATCTCCTTGGGTCAATTTTCCTAATTTTCAGAAGCTTGAAGAGGATGCCCAAACGTGCAGTATTTAAGGACCAGTTAAGGAAGCAGAGTAGACAGCTCTCCCTTTGGGTTTCTGTGTGTGGGTGACGTGACAACTTCCTCTGGTGCCAGATGCTGGCCACTGGCTCCTACCTCTTTGCAAGCCAAGGTAACAAGCATCTGACTAATTCTCAGCATGTCCAATTCTGCCTCCCCACCACACAGGGAGTACAAACTACTTCTCACTCTGCACTCAGAATAGTTTAAACATCTGTAAGCATTTTTTAATGATATTCTTGCACCTGCCTGATGTCCAGAACCAGCTTTAAGACAGCCTAAGCAGGCTGACAGTGCAGCATTGCTGCTTTCTGTGGTAACCATTTCTCTGAGAGAAACACCAGGCTGTGGAGCCCCAGGTGAACGTAACTAGGTAGGAATTACTGTTGCCTCTGTGAATTTCTAGGGAAGCAAATTTGAAACCAAGATAGCTATCACTTTTGCAGGCAGACTGCTGCAGGAGCTATGCAAAAACCACATCCTAATTGTCCAAGAGATGAGATAGCTTGCAGGCAGGGGAACCTCCTGCAAAAGCACAGCGTTCCCTGGTCTCCAGATGTGGGGAGGGTAATGAAGTTACCTGATGCCACTTAACAGTGCCGTTGGCTTGTCAACAGCAGAAAATGGGATTTAAAAATACCCTGGGACACACAGTGCTGTGTGAGGGAACAACTAATGTCACAGAATAAATAAGCAGCTCAGTTTCCATACGGTGTGCAGCACATTCCAATAAATCTGAGGAGCTGCCCTCCCGTTTAAAATCGTGTCTGGATGTTTCAAAGCCCACGTGCACTTCTTTGAGCTATGCCTAGCAGTTTACAACTCCAGAATGGATAGAGCACCTTCTGCAAGTTTAGCACATTGCACGTCAAAGGATCTAAAAAAAGGAGTTACAAGAGATGTAATCATCACATACAAATAGCTGTAGGTGGAAACAGCAGCTTCTTAAACAGCCAAATTACACTGCCGTACAATTCACATTCTCTGGCATTGAAAACTCTTCTAAGGCTTCCCAAATTAGTCCTCTTCTCTCATTTAGCTATTTCTAAGGCCAATTTTAGTCTCTTAATTTAAAAGAGGTGTCAGATTCAGGAAGATGGAAGGAGCAGGACTTAAAAGAGATACTCCCAAACCAGAAAGGAGCACCAACCTGAAATAGGGGTGGTGACGTTTTCAAGCAGGCTGTGGACTGCTGCAGCCTGCAGCTATTCAAGCAGCCAGCAGAGGGAGGTCACAGAGATCATAGAATCATAGAATGGTAAAGTTGGAAGGGACCTCAAGGATCATCTAGTTCCAACCCCCTGCCATAGGCAGGGACACCTCCCACTAGAACAGGTCACTCAAGGCCTCATCCA
>WBNM01041434.1:0-41087 GCA_013399055.1 Ramphastos sulfuratus
GCTTTCCAGCCACTCTGCCACAACTGTTGTGTTGCATGTTATGGCCCAAATGCAGGACCTAGCATTTGCCTTCTTAAATCTCATAAAACTGGTCTCGGCCCATTGATCAGCCCGTCCAGATCCCTGTGTAGAGCCTTCCTACCTTCAAGCAGATCAACACTCCCACTCCTCTGCAAACTCATTGAGGGTACAGTCAATCTCCTTGTCAGATCACTGATAAAGAAAATTGGCCCCAAAACTGAGCTCTGGGGAACACCACCAGTGACTGGCTGCTAACTGGATTTAATTCCATTTACCACCACTCTTTGGGCCCAGCCACCCAGCCAGTTTTTAACTGAGCAAAGTGTTCACCCATCCAAGCCATAAGCAACCGTTTTCTCCAGGAGACTGCTGCAGAAGACAATGTCAAAGATTTTACTAAAGTCCAGATAAACAACATCCACAGCCTCTTCCTCATCCAGTAGTGGGTCACTTTGTCATAGAAGAACAGATTAGTCAAGAAGGACTTGCCCTTCATGAACCCCATGCTGACTGGGCAATGATCTGCTCCATGACCTTCCCCCACACCAAGATCAGACTGACAGGTCTGCAGTTCCCTGGATCCTCCTTATGGCCCTTGTAGATAGGCATCCTGTGTGCCAGTCTCCAGTCATCTAGGACTCTCTGTTTAGCCAGGACTTCTGGTAAATGAGGGAAAGTGGTTTCATGAGCACTTCCAGCAGCTCCATCAGTAGCCTTGGGTGTATGCTATCTGGCCCCATAGAGTTGTGTATGTCTTAAGTGGTGCAGCAGGTCATTAACCATCTCCTCTTGGATTATGTGGACTTTATTCTGCACCCCACCTCTCTTTTTCAGCTCTGGGGTCTGGGTATACCTTATCCTTTTCCTCATCCTTTACCACTGTATTATCCATGCACAAAACAAAGGACAGAGATTCTTCTTAGGTCTCCTTTTGTTGTTAATATACTTGTAGAAGAATTTCCTGTTCTCTCATCAGCTGGATCCAGATTAATTTCCTATCAGGCCTTGACCCTTCTAATTTTCTCTCTGCATAGCCTCGTACAACCTTGTAGCCCTCTCTAGTGGTCTACCCCTTCTTCCAATGGCTGTAAACTCTCTCCCTAACCAGCAACCAAATGTCTCTATTCAACCAGACTGGCCTTCTTCTCTGATGACTTTCCAGCATGTGGGGACAGCCTGAAAAAATCAGCTCAGGAAGTGTGAGGAGAGAGCTTGCCAGTGAAGACTGAGGCAANACTTTATTCTGCACCCCACCTCTCTTTTTCAGCTCTGGGGTCTGGGTATACCTTATCCTTTTCCTCATCCTTTACCACTGTATTATCCATGCACAAAACAAAGGACAGAGATTCTTCTTAGGTCTCCTTTTGTTGTTAATATACTTGTAGAAGAATTTCCTGTTCTCTCATCAGCTGGATCCAGATTAATTTCCTATCAGGCCTTGACCCTTCTAATTTTCTCTCTGCATAGCCTCGTACAACCTTGTAGCCCTCTCTAGTGGTCTACCCCTTCTTCCAATGGCTGTAAACTCTCTCCCTAACCAGCAACCAAATGTCTCTATTCAACCAGACTGGCCTTCTTCTCTGATGACTTTCCAGCATGTGGGGACAGCCTGAAAAAATCAGCTCAGGAAGTGTGAGGAGAGAGCTTGCCAGTGAAGACTGAGGCAAAAAATGTGTTGAGAACTTCAGCCCTCTCCTCATCTGTTGTTACTAGCTTGCTTTACTCTAAAATTCAGATGTAGCATAAACTTACCCAAATCAGGCTTATCTTGAGATTTTCTTGTCAAGTAACTTTTCCAGTTTTAGTTATCTTTAAGTCAAGTATATGACCATGCAAGAAGATGAAATGGCAAGATTATATTCTAAAACTGAGATTCCTCTTTATTGGAATAAGGTTATATTTTTCTGTTACAGCACTAATTGATTCCCAAGAGACATAGGAACTAAGTGGGGGAAAAAAAAAATCATTATTGCTTCAAAATAGGTGTCCAGGAAGGGAGTTTGGTACTAACTCATGCTTGACCTTCTAATATCCATACCTACCTGCGTACAAATACGAGATTAATCATGAGAAAGAAATTGGAGTGTGATGCTATCATTCTTCAGACAGCGAATTGCTTTTTTTTCTAAGTGTATGCTTTAAAGAAAACTGTAATAGTTTCCAAGACCCTCCCTTAAAAGATGTGTCTTTGAACACTCTTACTGCAACCCAAGTAAAATTTGATCTTTTCTGATGTTTTACCCTCTTAGGTTACTTCCTCACTTTTTTGGAACCAGTAAACAATATCACAGTAGTCCAGGGGCAAACAGCAATTCTCCACTGCAAGGTAGCAGGAAACCCATCTCCAAATGTCAGATGGCTAAAAAATGATGCTCCAGTGGTTCAGGAGCCAAGACGGATAATCATCAGAAAAACAGATTATGGCTCACGTCTGAGAATCCAGGATCTGGATACCACAGACACAGGATACTACCAGTGCGTGGCTTCCAATGGGATGAAGACAATAACTGCAACAGGAGTGTTGTTTGTAAGGCTTGGTGAGTTTCTGCATTTTATGACTACTCGGAATGCTTTATAGTCTAGGTATTAGCTTTTGCAACAGCATAATGAGAAATTAATTTGATGTTGTTTTAAGAAGAATTCTTAACACAATCTGAAATAAAGCCATTGCTTGGGACCTTTCCCTCAGTGCAGAACTTCTCGGTTGAACTTGATACTCATTTACTGATAACAAAAGAAAGTAAATACAAAATGGAAACATCTGTAAATATGCAGTGAAGAAAGAAAAAAAGCCAAGAAAACAAAACAAAACAAAACAAAACCAAAAAAAACCTGAAAAAGTGCCAGTGTAAAGTCCAAAAGGATAACATGTTATTGCCTGAACTTTTCACTCCACCACTGAACTCAATCTGTAAAAAAAAAAACCGCTGAAGATGTGAATGAGAAACAATTTTCTGTGTGATGCTCACCATGCTGGGCCTGCCCTTGTGAAATACCTTGTCTGTAGTGCTGTGTGAAGCCTGGCCTCAAATTCTGCCCTTTGATGTTGTGATTTGGAGAATTAATCATCCAGCCCGGAAGGAAAGCTTTTATTTAGTTTGCTTCTGAAGCAATGGGAAAAAATTCTAGAGGCATCTTCCTAAAATTTCTTCTAATTTTGTTATGAAAATGGCTAACTCCATAGTTTAGTTTGTAGTAGTTCTTTAAGTGCTGGATATTGGAATTTGTTCCTACTGTGACAAAGGTTAAGAGCGTGCCCTTGTCATACCATAAAGTCTGATAGTAAGGCTCAGGTGGAGCTTATTAAGAGGTAAGTGATGTGTCAAGACAACACTATCTTTTTAACAGCCTATGATTTTTTTTCTAAGAAATAATATAGTCCACTCAAGTTGCTGCCTGAGCAGACAGAAGATTCATGTGATCTTTATTTGTGGCTTTGAAAATAGCACTATATAATTGTGTGCAGGAATGCAAAGGATTTTGTTTGAATCTTGAGATAATTTTCTTTAAAGAGACAGTTTCCTTTAGATTGCAATTGACTTTTTTTATGTTGTTTTCCCTGGCCAAACTTGTCAACATTGTTGTTTTTGTTTCATGCTTGCAGGTCCAACAAACAGTCCAAATCACAATCTTCAGTAAGTACTTTATGGTAAACTACTTAACACAGTCTGATTGATTTAGTTCTGTAAGAGTTTAGTTCACAAACCTGAAAAACACTCCCTACAAGCACAGTGTGCTCTCTGAAAATATGTAATTTGATCAAAACCTCACAGAATGGATGAAACTTTTCCAGACTGGGATGGGATTGTGTTACAGTGGGTTTTGGTTTGGTTGAATTTTCTTGAGCAACCCATGCTTGCGTATTTCATATTTTGGACAAGCAAAATACCACAAAGTCATGATGTTTGAACAGTAATTTTTTTACAAGACAAGTATGGACTGGAAGAGTAGATAAAATGCCTGGGTTTCTGTGGTTGCAAATTTACCTGTGTTGTAATATTATAACATGAAAATTCAAATAACGCAAGGCCAGAATCCTGTCTTTGAGGGTGTAAGTAAAATCTTAGTGTCCTTTTGACTTTCTGTTAGCCGCCTGAGTTCACTTGCTGATTCCATCATAAAG
Source organism: Ramphastos sulfuratus (assembly GCA_013399055.1). NCBI lineage: Eukaryota > Metazoa > Chordata > Aves > Piciformes > Ramphastidae > Ramphastos > Ramphastos sulfuratus. Next base: position 4,145 of record WBNM01041434.1, read on the forward strand.
ATTAAAACAGATCAGTTCTGTTTCATCATTGTTGCTTTATATCTTAGTTTTAGTTTAAATACCCCGTATTGTGTAATTTCTTGAAACAGATTCTGCAGTTGATCAGTTAGTGGAGTAAGTCATACAGTGTCAGGTGTTTTTATGTGCAAGTGGCATAAAATTAGTGTTGCTGGTCACTAATTAAAACTAAGAGTAAAAGCAAATTTGTAAAGGCATGTAGATGTTTTTCAGAAGTACATAGTTGATCAGTGTTTATGATCTCTGAGCCCTCAATGGTTTGGGTAGGAATACTTTCAACAAGCGCAGTGGAATGACAAATAATCCGTCCATCTTCTGTGTACCTCATGCAGTCATCTTATATATATAAAAATAATACCACACATTGTACACATTCTGTATTTTAGATGCACAGAAAGTGTAAATTAATTTAAAATATTTCTGCATTATAGAGATTTAACAAGTTTTCATTTTCTTCTTAAAATTGACTGCTAACTATTGAAGGTTAAAAACAGGTGCTTATGACTGAGTAGAAGGAAATACGATTGGTTTTGCAGCCACTGGAATTCTACTTTAGAGCTCACAGCACTTTAGGAAACTTTTAGAAAAATAGGAAGCTGTCTGATCTTTTATAAGATCAGAAGGCAAAGACTGTGAATTGAAATATGCATAGTAGAGCACTGAACTGAAGTTTAAATGCAGCTCAAATGCAGCTGAAGAGTACCAAGCTCTGAGCACAAGGCAAAAAGCTGGGAACCAAGTTTACAGTGAGTCACTTTTTGTTACTGAGCAGATGATTAATCTTACTTCTTTGGGTTTCCATAGTATTTCCCAAACTCTTCTCCCATACTGAGAATTAATTTAATAGTGTTTTACAAATACCAATATAAATTTAAAAATTCCAGTAGATGAAGAGAAAAAAGTTGCCATGTGATACGCTTCTTAATTGCATACTCCCCCAAAGTGGAAGTGAATTAAGGTTCTGCTTAGATTCTGGTTAGAGTCTGTCTAGATTTTGAAGGCTTGGGTGTTTATTAAGCCATTAAAATGATGAAAGAAATAACAAAACAAGCAAATCCTGTCATTTTGATATGATACCTTTTACTGATGGACCTAGAAGCAGTAGTGCCATCAGTGTTTTGAACTTGCCTTTAAAATTTGAAGAGTATACACTGGTAGATTCACTTCCTGCCTCCCTCCCTTCCCCCCCACCCCCCAGTATTCACTAGATTGGAGAAAAAGGTGAGACGTGAGAAAAACAAGTTCATATGAGAAGCCTAGTGAAAAGTCTTGAGGGACTTACATGAGGTCTAGGAGCTTTTGAGGACTAGGAGACTTTGAGGACTGCATGTCTGCTCCCATGTAAATTTTTTCCTTTCTTTTCTGCTTAACCAGGTTTTGCACAGCTTTCCAGAGTTCCAATACTTCCTTCTGATACTTTTTTTTTTTTTTTCACCTTATGCCTCACAATTGTTCCCATGTTGTGTCTGCTCCACGCCTTTGGCCTAGTCCTTTAGATAAAATGCTGTAACTTGGCAGTTGTGGTTTTTGGTGGTTTGGGTTTTTTTTCTTTCCCAGAAAATGATTTTTTTTGGATGAATTGTGTAAAACATTGTGGAGGTCAGTCCGTAAGCCAGAAAAGAGGAAGCAGTGGGGAAAGGCCAAAGAAATACCTAACTTTTTAAAAGAAGCCTGTGAGGAACAAAGGGTTCTTTCTGTTTGCTGGCTGCACAGCACAATCTCATGTTGAGCCACCCAAGAGCTGTTTCTCCTGGCATTAATGCTTCCAAAAAGACACACTTCAGTGGAAACACTGAAACCTAAAACTGTTGTAACTTGGTTTAAAACTAGACCTAATGAATTATTAAAGGATATAAACCATTAGCTATGTAGATACCATCTTGAAAAGTATCTTTATGCAGTCCATGTGTTCTGTTGTGAATTTCTAGAAATTATTTATAATTAAAGTTTGCCAGAGATCAAATGTGCATTATACAGACTTGCCAGTGCAAAAAAAAAAAAAAATAATCCTTGCCTTCAGGTAGTATAGTTGAGAAATTTCTATTAAAATATAAAAGTAAAAAAATTCAGCCAAATAGATAGTCTCAGACTGATGTAGACTTTTTTGAGAGGGTGGTCAGGTCTTTTTTGTTATGTGAAGGTCTCTATCTGTAAAACTTTTTCTGATATTTTCCTGTAGAAATAGAAAAACATAAGCTATCCAAATACTGGAGAATGGATTTTTAGCATGATTTAAAATTAGGCAATGGATGTTAATCTCCTGGAGTCATAAATGGGCCAGAACAAATGTTTTGCATTTTACAGGTATTGGTCTCATAAGGTAGTGTCATTCTAAACCATGTGTGCTCTGGTCTAATGTCTTTTTCTGATTAATTGAATGGTCAGCTTGAATTTTGCTTGCTGCACAAATTTCCATTTCAAAATTGTTTATATTTCTCATTAAGGAACACTAGGAATAAATTTCCATCTTCCCATGCCTCATTTTGTTCAGGTAGTTTGAGACAGTAGTAAAAAAAAAAAAATTAAAACAGCCCATTGATAAAAAGTGAGGAAAGAAAGAGTGGTGTCATATTGAAGAGAGCTTTTAGTTGTAGATATCTAAGAGTTTGTTGGCTTTAAGGGCTCCTGGAAGATTCGATGAGGCTTTAGTAGATGTTAGGAAGGCACAACGGAGTACACTGACTTTACTAGCTATAGGTGATCAGAACTGGTTCTGTAGCCACTTTTCCCCACCAGACCTTTCTGCTGTCTGCTCAGAATGGCAGGCAATGAACAACTTCTTCAGGAGCCCTGTGCAGGTGAACTAGGTTTTCTGCAACATTTTGAGAAGTCTTTATTTGAACTCTGACTAAGACCAGTTCTGAGTTTGCAGTCACTGCTGCTTATATGGTATACTCTTAGAAGGAGAAATAGGTGGAAAGAAACAGTGTCATCAAGTAGAAACTGTCATTACTTTGGAGGGAACTTTTGAGATATTGATCATTATGAATAGACTTCCATCCTCCCACGCCTTACTTTCTTCAGGAAGTTTGAGGCAACGGTAAAATTTTTTCAAGAGGCAGTCCATCAAAAAAAAGTGAGGAAGAGATTGCAGCTGAGAAAAGAAGCAGTTCTTTCCAACAATGGAAAACAAAATGTCTTTAAAAACTAGTACACTTCCGAGTTAAAACTCTGGTGAGCAATTTGTTCTCTAGGAGTCTGCATATCCCATGGCTTTTATAACACAAACAAAACACATCTCTTCTGTGACCCCAGAGGGAACCTTCTGCTCGATGTGATGGGCACTCATATTTCTGTGATAGAACGAAGTATGTTTTCATTGTGTGACAAGTATTCACGTAATTATAAGGTAGAAAAGAAATATAGGGCCTTGGGAAAGAGTGTGGGAAGGAGTGGGTTATCAGAACACTCCACCCTGAGGCCACCTCTCTGTCCATGGCTGGGATCTTCCAGGTAATACCCAGTAGCTTTAGGGGCAAATATTTCTGAAAACTAGCTCTGTGTCACAAACCAAAAGTACCTAACATCATGTTAGAAAGGAAGAATACTTTCCTTAGCATAGCAGCACCACTTTATAGCTTTCTCCTTTCCTCGCGTGGCACGGGAAATACTCTTTAGTCTCAATCCAGTTCAGCCACTGGTAACATTTTTAATTATACAAGATTAACTTAGAATTCACATAAAGAAATGTTTTTACAACCAATACCAGGCTGTCTGAACTTGAGAGTTACAGTGTTTATTCAGGTTCATAAGGACCAGGTGTTCAGTGATGAGCCTCCTGCAGAATGACATGCATGACTTTTGTTACGTCAAAATACACGTTTGGCTGAGATGACCGTATTTGAAGTATAGATGTTTTTCTAAAATGCTTGTGGCAACATGTTGAAGTTACAGAATAAACACATACTTTGTGTTCTAGTTTCCTATTTTAATTAAAGAAGAAGGATGTTGTGATTAAAACACTGGACTGTAATTTTAGACGTCTGGATTCAATTTCTGGCTGTGCTCCTGTCTCCATGTATGATTGCAGCTTCTGTCTCTCCATCTTTTGTACATCAAATGTACATGGTTGATCTTGGGAATTTTTTGTCTTGTGCTATTTGTGCTGGTTTAAGGCTAATTGGAATATTTTAATAGAGAAAATTATATTACAGGCTGTGAAAGGAAAACAATGGTGATGTCTACTTCANTTCAGGATCAGATTATTTCAAAATGTTTAGGGTACCTTCTCTCCCCGTAAAGCATGGAATGCTATTCTTATTCTACAAATGAGGAACTGAGGCATAGATTATCTTGGCTGGTCTACATTAAACAGAGTGTGTTTGCCTTGGCAGATTCCCTGTTCTCTGACAATCCAATATGAGGCTCTGGTTGGAGAATGCTGCAATTCCCTTCTAGCCCCTGCATGTCAATTTTTACTTTGTTCTTTCAAGGAGGGGAGGGAGGCTTTACTTTACCCTGGTGTGGGGTTGAGGCTCCTTTCAGGGAAATTTGACCTACAATCTCAGATCGGGTTCTGGGTCCATCAGTTTAAATATCCTTTAGGTATTGTTTGGGCCAAACCAGGAAATCTGTAGAGAAAGGAGGGAACTGAAATCAAGGCTGCTCTAAACCATTTTGCATAGTCTTTTATCTGCTTTAAAGTGGGATTTTTTGGTGCAGTGATTGTTGTTACTCTAGCTATAGAGTGTACAACCTAGTAGGACTTGTTAGTACACCCTGTCACAAATAATATATAATTGAAAATTACACTCATCTGTCTAGAGATACAGTGCATGCTCAGAAGCAGCTGACCTTCTGTCTTGTAATGGATACAAAATGTGCAAGTTTTATCCTAATATTGCCTTCTAAAATACATTTTTTTCTCATGAAAACACAGAGTATGTGTCATTCAAGGAAAAGGTAAAGACCAGTAGAAGTACAGATTTGGATTGCTTTGCGATACCCCAGATCCCACTTTCTTTCCACACTGTTATTTGTTCAGCTCTAATATTCCACTTAAATGATTTCTAATCAGTAATAAATAATTGATGAATGATGTAATGCATTTGATATTATTTAGTGATAGAAGTAGAAATTCAATATATGCTCACAAAATTGACTAGTTTTAAAATTTGGGTGTATATTTAAACTAACAGGCATAATATCTTGGAGTAGACACAAGTGTCTGTATTCCTGCAACTTCTGTCTGTGGAAACTATTCTGGTAGGTTTTTTCCTTTCCTTCAAAGGAAGGGAAGGGCAAAGAAAAGAAGCTGACAGAGAATATAGGAAATAAAGGATAATAGTTTGTTTCAATCTGCTATGGCCACTAATCTGTATTGTTCAGAAACCAAATAGGAAAAAAAAAAAAAAAAAGAAAACCCCAAAGGAAACCAAACATATGCAAAGATGATTACAAACAGACCTCCAGGAAAGGTTTACCTTCTTTGTTCTGCTGTATAAATCAAATGCTCCCGAGACTTACGGTGTTATGAAGCTACTTTGCACTGCTTTAGTGAGAGCCTGGTTGCGAAGAGAAGAAAGCAACCCTATGGGAGTTGCTTGCTGCTGGGCAAAGTTTCCAAATACCTTAGGAAGAAGTGATTATTTACACTTCTTTCTACTCTTACACTTAAGCTAACAGGGTTAAAAGTTAGGAAGCACCTTCTCACTCATGATTAGCAATGTTATCAAGATATTTTTAGCAGAGTTGGATCAGTCCACTGATGAATGTAATGCTTACCACTTTGCATTTGTATATGATGCAACACACAAATACTTGTTCTTTAAGAGTTCTGTTTTCCAAAATGTAGAAATTTTTCTTATAGATGAATATTAAAGGAAGTGGATGGTTTATGTAAAGAGAATTTCTACCCGCAGTCTCTGTGCTGGGAAAGCCTGCTTCCTGTTCTGTATAGTGGTGGTTAGGTTTTTAATAGCCAGCAGGCTGTCATATCAAGCAATCTGTAAGGCGCATCTCTGAGATGTGCAAAGTGCGCTGAAAAGCCAAACACAGCTCTGACTTTATAAATATGTGACCCTAATGTGCCCTCTTACAGCAGATTCCAGATCAGAAGCAGGTTCTTAGATTTGAGCAACTCAGAGAAACGATTTGTATTAAACTACTGAAGAAGCTGCAAGCAAAATAAATCATTTGTATATCCATATAGGGATATATATAAATTGACATTCAGAGTAGGAATGGCCCTTGGTCTTTTGCCGTGTAGCTATCTTTAGTTTGATTTTACTTCCTCTCACTCCCTCCCCTCCTCTCCTTCCTTCAGGAGTTTATATGGCTTTTAAAGTATTTATTGTATGCCCTACAAAAGGACGGTTATATGTCCTGAGACTTCCCATCAGCATTTGATGCCACATTGAGTTTAATTACAGTTCCTTAGGATGCTGAATAGCCTCTAAGTACATACAAAGAAAGGGTGAGTGTTGTAGTTAGGCACAAAGGTAGAGGAACGCCATTCTAATGAAAAGTAGGCAATTTAACAAAATGAAATAATGTTGTAACACCACACCATGAATGATTCTTTCAATTTTTGTGGCTTTATGGTTAAGCACATCTCCAGCAGTCTGTCATGCTCCTCAGAAAGGCCCATCTTGTGTCCCATTTTTCAGAGAATCACAGAAAACATCCAGTTGGAAGAGACCTCAAAGATCATTCAGTCCAACCTTTGACCCAGTTTAGCGTCCCTAAGTGCCAGGTCCACACACTGCTTAAACACCTCCAGGGAGGGCCACTCCACCACTGCCCTGAGCAGACCATTCCAATGTTTGATAACCTTCTCTGTGAAGAAATACTTCATTTTGTTCAATCTGATAATAATACAGAAGAGGTAAAGGATTACTTTAGGTGGGATGCAAAGAATATGTACCTGAAAGTTTGATTTTATACATACATGTGCACACACACATTTCCCCCTCCCACCAACTTCTACCCCTGCCTTTCTTACAAGCTGGGAAGTCAGTCTCTTTAGTTCTGTGGGACACAGTCAGTAGGCTGACCTGTATATAGAAATCTTGATACTTTCATCTGAACCAGTTTTACAAAATTATCTTGAAAAAACAGATTTGTTTTTTCATCAGTCTAATGCAAATAAAGTAGTTCCAGATACCAAAACACTAAGTGGAAGCACAACAGAACAGAAAATAGGACAGGACGGGACAGGACAGACTAGATAGACAAGCCTAGACTAGACTAGGATAGGATAGGATAGGATAGAATAGAATAGAATAAGAATAGGAGTAATTACAGCAGAGAGGACAATCATCTAGTCCAACTGACTGATCACTGACCAGCAATTAAAGTGTACTATGAAGGACATTGTCCCAGTTCCTATTTTTAAGGCATGAGCACTATCAGATGGACATTAGGGAGCCTGTTCCAGAGTCTGACTATCCTCTCGCTAAAGAAAGGTTTCCTAATGTCAACTCTGAACTTTCCCTGATGCAGCTTTGAACCATTCCCATGTGTGTATTACTGGATCCCAGAGAGAAAATTCAGCACCTCCCTCTCTATTTCGCCTCCTCAGGAAGCTGTAAAGAGTGATGAGGTTGCTCCTCAGCTTTCTTTTCTCTGAACTAGACAAACCCAGAGTCCTTGGCTGCTTGCCATCCATCTAGTGGGCATCTGCCAAAGATGGGTCCTTTCCAAGCAGGGGAAATGCCAGTGCACAGGCTGGATCTGGTGGAGCAGGAAGAAAGTCTGTGTTCAAGGGCAACGTCATGGTCAGCTTTCCCTGGCTGCACCCACTACATGTGCTTCTCCTTGTTAAGCTTCTTGGGACTTCTGCCTAGGCTGATGCAAAGAAGAGCACCAAATTGTGACTCCACATGGGAGGAGGGATTCGGCATTGCTGTAGTGAGGCTGCATCCAGCAGTGCAGGCTGGTGGGACAGCAGAGCCCATGGAGACAGAGGGTGTAGTGAGGCAAAGCATAGACCTATGGTGATGAGCGCTGGATGGAACCACCAACTCCAGGACCAGCTACAGCAGTGCAAGTCTGGAGATGGGCAGCACTTACATTCAGAGGAAACAATGTAATAGGGCCTAGCACACATGGAAAAAACCCTCAGTGTTAACACTGCACCCCTCCTGGTAAAAAAAGGCAAGGATAGTGTCACTTGAAGATCCCCCTATGTCTGCCTGTCTCAGAGTCTCAGAACCCTTACTGGAATTACTTGACAAAGTTAAATTTGCCTCTCTTTTTCCACCACCCCAATAAGGATTCTCACTGACACAGATTCAAAAAGTTAAAACACTGAAATGGTTTAATTTATTAAAGTAACAGATGCAATAGACTTGGGATTGTCAGAGATAAATGGACAGACTGCAAAATCGTCTCTGATTAATAAATCCTGGGTAACATCCAGCACTGTTGGAGATGCAAACCTTTGCAATAGTTTCAATATGCAATAGAAATGCAGCAAAAATTAAGTTGTGTATCAAAGGTGCAATTCTTACCAAGAAAGGTGTCCCTGTCTTGGGTGGAGGAAGAGAAGCACAGCCCACTGACCATCCTCATCTCTGTTTTACCCTCCCAGTTGCTGATGCTGGCCACACTGCATCTCTGATGCTAGTCCACATTGCACACCCACTGGTGCTGGTGCCAGTGCTCCTGCACATTAAAAAATATTCCTCTTGTGGATTTCATGCCCTAGTCCCAGCTGTTCCTGACTTCTAGGTGACATTTGGCATGATTTAATAACATAGTCATATATGTTTACTGCATACTCAGTTTGGCTCATTAGCATACTGACAAGTGTTAACATTTCATTTAATTAGGTGAAGGTCTTTGCTTGGGAGCTACAGACTTCAAAATCTGTTTTAAAGTTGTGTGTTCATGTTACTTTAGCATTCCTTCATCAGTTTTAGGCAAAACAGGGCCATCTTTTCTTCACAAGACTTCCTCCTTCAAGTGTTGTTGGGCCAGCTTTGCAGATCTTCATTTAATACAAACAGCTGCTGATAGTAAATGACCATGGTCCCGCAGTGTGTTAAACCAGCTTGCCTTCCTGTCCTGTGGTAATCTAGGCAGTTACCCCATAGACAGCAGCACTACCTGCACTGTTGATAATGCTGGGACTTTCTCCCTTGTTTTCATACATTTATTTTATTTATTGTTTTATTTTAATAGTATGATCTTGGCGGGGCTTGAGTTCTGGTGCATGCCCCAGCCAATGCCCCACTTCTGGTTTGACTATGCCCTAGAGGCACCTCAGCCTCTGCTGAACCCAGGTCAGCAAGGTCTGGAGGAGCACTATGTGGCTCTGGGAAAGGATTAGCCATTCTTCAAGGTGAAGGCTTCCCAAAGGTGAAGGCTTCATGGTGACAGAGGTCATGAGCCTGCTGGGTGTTTCAGAGCTCAGGGAACAAAGACTAGAGCTCTGGTGCTGGTACAATCGCTACTCACAGCCTATCAAGCTAACAATGTTTGTGTAGCATCATATGTTTGGCATTTGAATATAAATCATAATTTTGGAACATGAGCTATTTTGCTTTGCCTGAGATAGAATTCAGTATCCACTATTACATTTTAGGGAAATTTAAGTGAAAAAACGTATCACTCAGGCTTTAGATGGTTATACATAGAAAAGAAAATTAAAGAGATGAAATAAAGATTTGGAAATAAGGTCTGATAAACATCCAATAAGCACTTTTAAGTCCAAAAGAAGAAAAGTACAGGAAATTTATCATTTGGGATTGTGTGAGGGCTGGAGGGATACACAGGACTCCCAGATTTTCTGAATGATTCAGGGCACTGAGTACCCAGCTCCAACAGAGAAGATGCAGAGCTAAAGGTTGTTCATTTCTTCTCTCTCTAATGGCTGAAGTGGAAGAGTATCTATTTATTTTTAATTCTTGGGAACTCTAGAGGCTTTGACTGAAACTGGCATTGAGTTTCCTGTACAGAAAAAGCTTATTTTCCTAATTTGGAAAAAAATCAACAATCCTATTGCGTGGAATTATGGTGACACACCAGAATTATTTCATGAGTTTCTAGATTCCTTAGCCATACCACCCAGATCTCAAATCACTGAAGCCAGTCAACAAGTGGATAGTGCTAATAATAGACATCTGTCTTCAGTATAGCTGAACAAACCCAGAAGAGGAGACACATACTTACTCATCTATTGACAGACGGAAATGATCAGACTCAAGCAACACGAGTTTTTGCTCCAGGAGGGTAGCCCATTCATGCATCTGTGACCTGCTTCTTCCTCCCATGTTCATCATCACTGTTCTCCTCAGTCCTCAGCAAGCTCCTCATAACATTGCCTCAGTTAACCTTAGGCACTTCTCCTGACAGGGGTACCAAGCAGTTTTTTTTCTCACACATCTGCAATCCTTGCTGTAGGCAGGGTATTTAGTGCTAGTATCAACTATCCTCTTAGAGACTGGGCTGAGCACATTAAGATGGAAACATTGTAAAGGCTGGACAAATATGAGCAGTATTTCATGGGAACAGAAAAAGGCCTGTTGCAGCAAGGAAACATGATAACAAAACAACCAAATGGCTGCTTTTTTTCTGGTAGTTGTTTTGGTTTTGCCTTTTTATATAACTTTATTTTTCTTAAAGAAAAAAAAATCGTGTTTTTTTTTTTAGCTTTTTTTAAAACACTTTAATGATTTATTTTGGAGTAAAAATTAAATAAAATTTAAAAATTCATTTTGGATTGTGGATAAGTTCAACTCAGATTAAGTTCTACAAAGTTAAAGGTAGCCATGAAACAGCCTCTAACACTGAGAAGTATTTACAAACTGCAACTTTCTGCAGTCTTGCCTAGAATAATAGTTCATATAGTACCATAAAAAATAACAGACACCCTAACAAGTATTTCATAGTGTTGCTTAAACGACTTTAAAGCAGTTGTTTGGTTGATATTGGGGGTTTCTGATAAATGGAATGTGTTGGTTTGGGTTGTTTTTTTTCAATTGGAAAATTGCTGTGAAACTGACACTTCAGTATCATATGATTATAAAAAGTTGATGGTTCTGCAGTTTTAATAAAAAAGATCTGTGAAAGGCTTTGTAAGATGAGCACTTACATGTCGATACATGTCATGTTACTAGTTACAGTTGATGTCCATGATAATTTCTGGGGAAAAAAAAAAAAAAGAAAAAAAAATATGAAAAAAATATACTGGTATAATTATTTTCATTTTTTCCCTTGCTTGAATACTTTCATAAATGATCACATTTTTAATGGTGTGGTGAATTGAAACATTTTTAATTCCTGAAACAATTCTTAAATAATAATAGTTTTTAGCCATTGTTTTTATTAACAGAAGTGTTTTAACTTTATACCATCTACTAAAAGGCTAGAAAACAGTCAGCAAAATACTTTATTTACCATAAAACCCAAAACAGAAAACTTGAGGCACTTCTGTAAGATTTCACTTTTTGTTTTAAATTATTATTTTGTTTTTCTTTTAACCTCTCATTCTCTTTGGATTATATAACTTGCTATTTTTGACCATGCTTTCTTAGTCTTCCCTTATCTCAAGACTTTCTACTTTTTACCTACCTTCCTGGCACACATATAAAATTCTATCAACAGAACAGTAGTATAAAGTTTCTATTTGTGCTTAAAATCTGCCCATGCAGATAAATTGCAATGCATGAACATCTACTCAGAATTTTGGGATTTTTTCGTTTCCCCGTCTATTGTATCACACTTATTCCTGATGGATTTACAGAGTGGAGAGAGAGTTGCTCTAGACAGAGTTGGAGTAGCCTGGTGGGAGGTTGGCTGCCCTTTCACCCACCAGACATGAGAAGGCACCCTTTATCCCCAGACTGATCCATTGTGTCTCACTCCATCCTATGGCATCACAGCCATTGAAGCTGCCCTTTTCTCATTTTTTCTCCCCAGGATGGCTTTCCCATTCCTGCCAGGCAGCTGACTCGGCCCCTTATCTCTGCCTTCTCAGTCACATCCCCAGCAGTCCAGATGGAGCCTTTTGTTTCCTGAGCTGACCCTGAGGCTCCATCATCCCTATTGCTGAAGCTTTGTCTGAGCCACATAGGATGGCCCTACCGGTTTTAGTTGTTCCTTGATGTGACAGCAATTAAAACATTTTCACCTGCTGGGCTCTTCCAAGACATTTTTGAAGCTGACCTGTGTGTGCTTACTTAGGGTGGCATGGCGGTAGGAGGAAGAATACAAGTAAACAAGAATTTTGCTTTCCTCTAGCAGCTGGAGGAAGAGGTAGCTGTTTGTTAGAAGCTCTTCAGAGGGCTCACTGGGCCTACTGTTCTACCTTGAGGATGCTGGAGGAAGATAATTTATTAGACATGTGGAGAGGGATAACTTGCTTTTAAAAAATATTGAGTGGGGAGAGAGACTTGTAACGATTTCCTTGGGTTGTAACAGAGATGTTTCTGATGTTTCACTCAGCAAAATTGCAACCTTCATGATTGCCAGGTGAATCACCTGACTTTCAAGGATTTAGTTCCAACATGTTCACATCTATGATAGCAGAAGGAGAATTCACAAAAATATCATTTCAGTAAATTGAAAGAGATAGTTTGTAGGTAGAAGTAATTTTACATCATCTCTTTGAAGTTACTTGTGGTAAACAAAGGAATATGGTTGCTTATACCTTCAGGGACAACCCTCTAATCCTTCAGGATGTAGATGTCTTTGATTAGCTTTGCTTCTTTGAGTGTTTTACTCAGGTTACTGTAGTAAGACCCATCCCACCACCTATGTTTATACTTCTGTATCTGATTACTTGGGAACAGCAACAGTTTTTGGTACACTGAAACCTTTTCTAAGTATATAAAGCAATAATAGATACATGAATGCCTGTGATAACATCAAACTGCAGCAGTATGTAGTATCAGATGATACCTGATTAACATCCTGACACAGTTTTATATGGTCAGCTCTTCTCTACATCTTTACTAGTAGGGACTGTGTGATTTTCTTGTAGGAGTGAGGAAGGATGAAATAAAGGCTATACAATTTTCTACTGATTTGATCTTCTTGAATAATTGAAGGCGATACCTTTTAGCAAGGATAGAATTCATCTAGGTGTGCTGATACTGAGTAAAAGCAATGCCTAGAGAAGAGAATGATTCAGTTCACAATTCAATGCTTACACTGTACTCATATCCTCCTGCTCTTTTGTGGTTTGTTTTTTTTTTTAATACTTTGCATTAAAAGCATCCTCCTTTCATGGTAACATGAGAATATATGTTGAAAACATTATTTGGACTATGTTTGAGAGACAGACTTTGGAGTCTGAGTTTTGTGTTTTAAAATACTTATTTTATAATCTTCCATGGAAATAATTGCAATAAACTAAAAACAAGGTGGTTGTTTACAAGTTGCTCTTTGACAAAGAACTTAACCTTTCTCTAGTTTGCCACAGAAGTCTATTTGCAGCTGTGGTTTTACTTTTCAGTGAACTGCTTTATCTATTACCTGGCATAAAATGGGCTCCTAGATCCTGTGATTAACATTAACAAATTAATTGTATAGTAGAATCAGCCAAATGAAGATCAGCTGTTATTTTTTTACTTAGTAATTCAATTGGGAGTTTCAGTTCATAGAATCATATAGTACACTGAGTTGAAAGAGGCCTTTAAAGATCATCTAGTTCAACCTTGCTGCACTAAGTAGGGACATTCCCAACTGAATGAAGTTGCGCAGAGCCCCATCAAGTTCATAGTGTACTTTCTTTAGGAGCTAGGATATAAATATTCAAATCAATCACAGCACAATTTCTCTGTTCAGTAAATATAGACTACTTCTTGTAGGGCTTCTGTTATGTACCATTTGGAGATAAAAACCACAAAAGCAAATGCTATTTGTTAATATTTAGCTAAGTTGTATGCTAGAGATGAGGGAATCTTGCTTTTGGGGCCTGTTGTTATGATCAGTGAGCAAAATTCATGGGCCATATCCCTGGTGAGTGTAAGCTATCACAGGTCCAATGACTTCAACTGAGCTATGACTATCCATACAAATTCCCCTGCCTGTTATTTTTTGACTTGTTAACACTAGAACCCCCCCTCTTTTCTGATACTATTTGTTACATTCTTTTAGTGTATGGGAAATGCTTTCACATTCACCCTGTATTTTAGCGGAGTCTGTCTTTGATGTGTTAACTACTTTGTTGGGTATTTTCTGATATCCTAGGAGTCCTTATCTTTAGACACAAGGGAAGATGTGCAAACAATGATTTTATGTGTTGGAAAGGTGAGTTATTTGCAGCTAAACCTTTGGTCAGGGAATGAAACTGTTCAGAGTATGAAAACAGGTAGGGCAGGAAACCTCTGCTCATCTATAACATGGGTGCCTACAACAGAGCAGGGGTCAGATGCAGCAGTGAAGTTCTGCCTGACATACTTTTGTCTCTCAGCTTCAGCAGGTAGTGCACAGATGTGCAGGTGTGGGGGTTTTGGTGTTTTATGGTTTCTGGATTTGTTAAGTTTCTTCATTTGTTTTTGTTTTTTTGTTTTGTTTGGTTTTTTTTTTTTTTTTGTTNTTTTTTTTTTTTTTGTTGTTTTTGTTGTTGTTGTTGTTTGTTTCCTTGCTGCTTGGGTTTTTGAAACATTGCTAAAAGTTCCAACCCATTTCTGTATGTCACAGAATTTCTGCTCTGTGCATGGAGAAGTTACAAGCGATGTCAGGAGCACCTGGCATTAGTTCAGCCCTCCTCAATGGCTGAATAGTAATAGTTTAGGCAATACTGACTTTGAAATATCCCATGCTTTTCCTCCATCAAATATTTATTGTCTTGAATGTCAGTAGTAAAACGTCCATTGATCTCCTTGGCACAACAGAATGCCTATCAGAAAGAACGATTTTATGGTCTGTTGTAACTATTACTTTAAAATACATCATTCTTGATAAATTTTAATTCATGTTGAAAAAAGAAATTGGGTGTTTTATTTGATGCTTTTTCTTGAAAGGCAAATAGACAAACCTGAATTAAAACTACTCTTATAGTGACATTATTATAAATTCATTATGTATTTGACAGAAGGGAAAATTTGCAGTGATACAACATATGACAAGTGTAGTATTTCTCTTCTCTCAGATCTTCTCTGTGACTTATTTCATTGGAGAGGAGTGAATATTTCATAAAATCATAGAATGGCTTAGGTTGGAAGGTACCTTAGAGATCATCTACTCCAACCTTCCCATGGCCATGGGCAGGGACATCTCTCAACTAGACTTGGGTGCTCAAGGCATCATCTAACTGGGCCTTGGAGATGTAAACTCACATTCTAACCATTGAAAAATGTTCCTCTTTCAGTCCTCTGAACTATGATATGATGCATGTCAAAGTAAGGGTAACAAATTATAAGGGCTGTAGTGCTAGTTTCATAGCTTGAGATGCAGTGTAAACAAACCGTTAATATGTATGTATACTAAAACCAGAAATCCCCAGTTTTTTACTGCAGCATTTTATAATGACTTTCCCATAAGCCAGAGTGATTTGCCTCTCTGATTAAACAAAAACCCATTACTTCTTTAGTTCTTTGTATTGCAGGTCATTTAACTTCTTTGCTTTATTTTTATGAAATAGGCACACAGAAGGCTAAGTAAACCCATAATCTAAACTACAATGTATGTCCTTTTCCCTCTGTTCTTACTGTTGATTATAATCATCCTCTTTACATAGCTTCTGCCATCAGTTTTCAAGCTGTAGCTATTAGAACCCTGAGACTTTTCCACTAGATAAGTGATCACATACCAAATGTCGTGTTACTTTACTTATACCAAATAGGATGACATAAATAATTTGTCCTTTCCTTTGTCTGTCACTGTCTAACTGTGGTTTTCTGTGCAATTAACTTCCCTTTGCCACACCACTTGGAATGGAATATGAGAGGAGGTCCTTGTATCCTCTCTCAGTATTTTAACAGTTTAAAATTATATTTTTTTAATCCTTAGACAATATGAAAGAGGGTCAATTCTTCAGGGTTGGGGGCTTTTTTTGTTTATTTTTTTTGTTGTGGGAAGGATTTATAGGAAATTCTAACTGCATATTGCATATGGGAAACTGATGTAACAAAGTTTCTACTGCATTTTAAAATAATAACCTGGAATATCCTATTGTAGTCTATGAATTGGCTTAGTGTTTACTTTGGAAAAGTGGAAGCTGAGGATGTATCCTTCTAAATAATAATATATTTATTATTTTAATATATTAATTATTTTTCCAAATTATAATTTTAACTAGCAATTTTATTTGTTTTATTGCAAGACTAGCTTGGTAGGTGTGGTGGTTTGGCCCTGGATGGGGGCCAGATGCCTACCAAAGCTTCTCTCTCACTCCACTTCTTCCGTGGCCAGGGAAGAAGGAAAATATACCAAGAGGCCTGTGGGTCAACTTAAGAGCAGTTTAATAGGGCAAAAGGGAAAGCAAAGTCTGCATGTGGAAGCAAAAGCAAATAAAGATACTTTATTTCCCATCAGCAGACAATGTTTGGCTGCTCAACAGGAAGCAGGGTGTAGGATTTGCTCCAGAGGACAAACATTGTCAACAAATGCCCCCCCATACTTCCTTCTTTCATTTAGCTTTTATGTCAGAGCTGATGTCATATGGTACAGAATATCCCTTTGGTCAATTTGGGTCAGCTGGTGTGGCTGTGTCCCCTCCCATCTGCCCACTTTGCCTACTGTTGGGGTGGAAATGTTGGAAAAGCACACTCTTGGTGTTTGGCTCAGCAGTAACCAAAGCACTGGTGTGATATCAACACACAGCTTTATTACTGCAAAACACAGCACTAGAAAGATGCTGTGGGGAGAACTAACTCCACATCTCAGCCAAACCAAATACAGTAGGGTATTATTAGTTCATTTTAAAAAATATATTCAGTCAAAAAAGTTTTTATTGTAATATTTATGGAGGATTTCTAAGTTTCTCCTTGAGGCTGGTGCAGAGTGTTGTCTCTCTTCTCTCTTCAGCAAAATAGATTCAAATAAAAAATTTCTATTGTCTTGGAGACCTAAAAGATGTCTTACTAGCAAATAAATGTCTTTACTCTTTCAGAATCCCTTTGTAAACCCTTGTGATTGTTACGTCTTCTTGTGTTTTCTCTGGTTTTCAGCAAGACCACTAGGTCTGCGCTCACTGTTTTCAGAGGCACCAAACATGCTTCGCAAGGTGATTTTAGTATTGAACAGAGTTTCCACAGTTGCCTTTCATTTACTATGACTTTTTTGTTTCATATGCCCCCTGGACTTTCTGGCTGTGACAGTTGCATACATTAGATTGTGTTACATAGATATTGTACAGTGTATTGTACCCAGATGTATTCTTTCAGCATTTCAGATTTTCCATTAATAAAAGTATCTTTGTTTCCTGGGTATTTTCTTTTGTAGTCTTTTGTTTGGTGTTCTTTCTGTGTCACATACAAAATTAAAGTGATGCTTAATGTGAAGATGGGGGTGGCAGGATTCAGTATGTTTTGTGCAGCACAAGCAGTGCACCTGGAAATCTCCCCGTATACTTCTAGAGCAGATACCTGCATTATGGAAGTCTTGCGTGACCTCAGTCTGCAGGCTTTCCTATTCACACATCCTAGATTTTATTTCTATACAGAGGCACCTGATTCTCCCAGTGCTTCCTTTACAGATCCAGATGGCCCTGGAACTGATATTTCTGTCAGTGAAAGGGGATTCATGTGGCACCATACTACTGAACCTGCAGTTTCCTTTTATATTGCTTGTTTGGTTAAATGTCCATTTAATTTCTGCCTACAAATCTGAAAGCAGATAGTGTTTAATCAGGCAGTGCAGTGCATTTCTGATAAAGAACTTGTAAATGCCTTATCGGTCCTTGTTTCTTCAAGGTGTTTCCAGAACTGTTAAACCTGATCAGTCTTACAGAGACTCCATGTTGTATGTAAATGTAGTATCAGTGATTTAGTTTTATTCATGTATGCCCCAAATAAACTACCTCCCTGTCTTAGCTTTATGTCAGAAAGGTTAGTTCTTAAGTTTAGTGTTCTGGCAGAAGCTCACCTTATGGATCCAGAAAACAAATGGCATTCATCCGAAGAAGTGGAACTAAGGATTTTCAGGAAAGAGGATCTGTTAGTCCATTTCTTTGCAGTTTTATTTTTAAATCCAAACACCTGAGAAGCAGGTGGGAGGAGCATTTTCTCTGTAGGACTTTACCTGCTTACCTCAATTTAGTAGAATGCTGAGAAAATTCATGTTCCAGGTGAACTGACTTTGACACTGCCCTCCAATAAATGTGAGAAAAGAAGGTCAACATGATGTTTCTGACTATGGAAGAAAGTCACTAGTGAAAAAAGGCAATGCTATCTTGAAATGCTAACAAAGAAACAATAAATAACAAAGATTCAAAAGTACCTATGGCTGTTTGTTTGTAAGATTTCTGCAAGTGGAACAAATAAACTCTTCTGGACTCTTCTGGACTTTAGCTTTTACCAGGGTTCTTGATCAAAGCAGACTTTACAGTTCAAGCAGCAGGAAAGTGAAGATTCAGTATTCCTGCCTATTTTCAACAGCTTTTAAGTCTAATCAGAAAATGAATTGCTGGTATAGAGTTTGGAGCACAAACCTAAGCTGCACGTGGTTCCAAAGACTCCAGTTTGAACTGAGCATTACACTGCTCCTGCAGGTGTTTTAGCAGAGTCCACTCAGGTTGCTTCTTTGCTGCAGCTATTTTGCCATGCGCTGAGTGTACATGTAGCCAAGAGAAAGAGCAATCTGTAAGGAGACTAAGTGCTGCCACTTCCACAGCTTTGTTGAAATCAACTGTTTTCCTAGGAAGGCTAATGTAATTCTGTCAGTCACTAATGCTAGTCAAACTGTAATCACTGAGTTTCCTGACCTGACAAAGATACATGTAGAATAACAGCTCAGCTTCTGTCAGAGTATCTGACATCAAATTACTGTTTACATTTGCTTGCATCCATGGTAATGGTCGTATCCATTTTAGTTTAATCAGCAGTTGACTATAACATGGGACAGGGGAGCACGTGTGTATATATAGTATCTAAGCTGTATTTAGAAGTTCTTGACAGAAATAAATAAACTGAGCTAAGTAAGAGATCATGCTGCTTTTGTCACTGAACCCACGCTGTTTGGAGTGCTGGGGTTTTATAGATTTTTTCTTTTTAAATTTGTTGTGCCCTGCACTAAGAGTTGAAATGTGAGGTATGGTTTTAGTTATATACATTGCAAACTTTGCTCTGCAGGATAGAGTTATGAATTTACTCTTGATAAAGAGGTCAAATAGAGTTTTCATACTCATTCAGCTCCTTATGGGAATTACTGACTTCCTGCTGAGGTGGTCAAGGATCATAAAACAAGCACAGGTAAAATACTTTGATATTTTTGTCCCCTCGGGCATAAGGCAATTGTTGCAAAATTAGAGGCTATGCTATGAAAGTGAAAGAATTTCACAGCAGAAATAAGTTCATCCTGAAAAATCCTCCTTTATTTCATTCACCATAAGAAAATGTGCAATGCATTTTTGTGGAACCAGAACTTGTTTCAGAGTTTGTAGACAAAGTGTATGAATATTTAACAGTTATACTGTGAGAGGAGACAAAAGTCTGATCTGGGCAACGACTGCACAAAACACTCCGTATCACTATGAAACCATCTAGCAGCTGTGTGATCGATCAGGTCCTGTTACTTCATTCTTTTCTGGAAGGAAAAGGAGAGAAGGCTGCTCAAGTGTTGACTAGTGGTTCCAGCTTTTGGCTACACTGTCCTGCCCAACCTTCCGCAGGTAAACTCAAGCTTTACTGGGAACATACAGCAGAGAGAAAAATGAAAAGAGCTCATAAGACAGAATAAGATACCCAGAAATAATGGGCTGCACTCTGGACTGCATAGGTGTTGATAACATCATGACTAGCTGTTGTCAGGCAGCAGGTTTTTGTGCTGATTTGGTCCAGCTGAAGTCATGTGGTTTTATATGGGTTCACGGATAGTTTTGCTATACTCATGTGGCACTCTAAGAAAGGGTGAAGGTATTTGTAAGAGAAGTGGGGACATGGATGACCAAAACAGGTATTGATATATATTATTATCCAAAGATAGTAAAGAACAAAGTCCAGAACAGTATTTAAGTAATATGCGAAAAAGATCATCTGTATTGGAGGGTTACCTCAAACTTTTGAACTGACTGTTGTGATGAGTTAGGAACTTCCCTCCTCCCCACCACCCTCCCCAGCCCCTCAAACTGAAATTTACCAGACCAGCTCAGACCACTTGAAAGTAAGATGAAGCTGTATCTACAGCAAAGCAAAATTTAAAAGTATATATACACTATATATTTACAAGTATTTACAACTATATACAAAGTAAAAATAATAGAAATCCAAACTCCCTCCTGGACAAAGAAACTGCCCAGAAGGGGCTCAAAGCCTCTCTATCTCTTCCTTCCCAGACAAACGAACAAAACAACTGGCAAAGCTTACGTTGTCATCTGTTAGCCAAGGTTAGTGGAGAGATGTTAGAGCAGAATGGAGAAGCAAAAGGAAGCAGGGTCCCAGAACAAAGTGGGACAAATTATTTACATTTTGGGTTTTTATCCCTTTCAGCAAATCAATGAAAGATGTAGACTTCATTATTTTCTTTTTACAACCAATGATCTAATTTCTCTCATTAAAACATTCCAATTGGCCTCAAACCAGCACAACTGTTTACTTAAAAAAGTTGCGTAGCTGTTTGGTGCCCTAGGATTACTCTGGAAACATGGTTTCTAGATTATGTTGTATACCGTTTTTGTTCCATCATGCAGTGAATGACTCGGTATGGATCCATCAGGCTAGTAAATCCTAACACAGAGATAGTTCTGTGACAGAGGAAACATGCATACTTGATAATTAACTCTTATGACTGCTTTCACTCTGAAGCCCCTTTTCAGTACTCAGATACAGATCAGCTTAGTATTGTTTACTGAGTCTTTGGGCATGATGTGTTTAACCACTGAGCCTTTAGGCTAGTGCTTCTATGAAAAAATATTTATGTTGATGTAAGGGAGTAAAATCTGATCTTAAATGTCACTGAATTGAAAAATATATTAAAATATTTGCTAGAAGAGGAATTTGGCATTCATTCTGGCTAGAGAGAAGAGGGAATCAGGTTAAAACCTTGATGATTTTTTGTTCTGTTTACCTAATTCAGAGTTTAAAATTACTGTGTTTTAAGTAAATTTTGGCAAGATCTCTTCTGATGTTCACTACAGAAAATGAAAAGAGAGTGGTAGAAGACAACTGCTAGCCTAATTGCACTGAGCAAAACTAGATGGGAAAAATGCATGGGGGCGTGTGGTAAGATCTATGTTGCTGTCTCAGTCTAAAGGCTTTTTAATATATTAATCTGTCAAATCTCATTAGTTTTACTGTATGATTTTTTAATTAATCTTGGGTTTTGGTTTACTTCGTTTCTAATGAGCTATTTATGGGATGCCTCATTAGTATTTCTGAGGGACAATTGGTGGAGAAAGCTGCAGCCGAGGAATGGAAAAAATTCAGATTTGGAATCCTTAGAGGTTTTCTCCTTTTATAAAAGTATATTATATAAAAATTCTTTGGAGACAGTTAGACATCTGTTTATAAAATCCTAACCTGTCTTTTGCAGAGAAGATTACCATGAAGATGGATTCTGTCAGCCCTACAGGGGAATTGCATGTGCACGAATCATTGGAAACAGGACCATTTATGTGGACTCCCTCCAGATGCAAGGGGAAATTGAAAACCGAATAACTGGTAAGCTTTTACCTATCTGTAGCAAAAACCTATCAGGGCAAAAAACATTCGTGAAAGTATCCCGTTCAGGTATAATAGTGCGGTCATCCTTTTCCATTGTCTTGGTCAATGACTGAGGCATCCATATATTAAGGTTTAGACAAAGGGAGACAGCTTGCCTCTTGAGCAATTGGCAAAATTTGGAGCAACAAAGATGACTGTTGTCATGTGTAGAAGCTTCTTTCATGTTCTTGAATAAAATGTTAGCGTATTGACATTTTAACAGCATACAGTTTATACTGGAATGTTTTACGTGATGGATTCAAAGAGAAGTTTTGGGGCTTTTGTTTGTTTGTAAATCAGTTTGTGATGCAATAAAAAGTTACTGGTGTCTAATTTTATTGAAAAATATATGATGACTTTTCCATTGGCTTTCTTTCCCTGTTGCACAATTCTGGAAGAATGTGGATTCCACACTGATTTACATAAACCAAGAGTTCCTGTACTCTGCCCTTGCTGATTCTTCCTCTGATCATCTTTTTGGTAGAGTAAAAAACACATGTCCAGAATCTTAATAACTTTTAATGGGCTGTGCATGAATATAGGTTTTCTTCACATTAGAGCAAGCCAATGAAACTGTAGAATAGACCGAACTGTTTATTGTAATATTTAACCCAGCTTAACTCAGTCCAACAGGAGGTTATTTGCCTACTGCCAGATGCGGCTAACTAATTGAATCTGCAATTTTAACATAATTAGTGGCCAAAAAGAGTTTGACTTCACCTGTCAGCTGTCTCCTTTAAGGTATTACCCTGAAGGCTCATTGTCAAGACAGAAATCCAGGTCAGATTCTTTTCTATTCCGGAGATGGTGATCAGATTCTGAGACTGGCAAAAATCCATATATTGACCTTTCCTTGTGCTTTTATGACTCATCCCCCTCCCTCCTTTCTCCTGTGCTCCATTGTAATCCTGATGTCTTTTACTATTATGTCTGTAACTAATACATATTATTGATCTCTGTAATTCAGTGAATTAGGTTCATGAAGTCCTTTTATTAAAAACAAACAAACAAATGAAAACCACAACCACAAGAAACCAAACCAAACAAAATACAAAACAACAAAAAAACCCCCAAAAACCAAACAACAACAACAACAAACCAAAATCTTAACAAACTGAACAAAAACCACAAAACAAAACAAAACAAAAAGACCAAAGCCGTGATGTCTTCCAGAAAATGTTTATTGGTTGAGTTATACTTGTTTCTGGAATATGTATTGTGGACATTTGTGATTTGGCTGCTGGATGCCTAATACCACTGATTATTGGTTGGATTTTGGAGTGTGGGGGTTAGGACTCTCTGTCCTGGAATTAGGGAGAATTTTTTATGAAACTGTTCTTTTTTTAGGAAAATTCTGTGAAACCCACCATGTAGATCTGCCCAGTGTCTAGCTAGGCAGTAATGACAGCCCATTAATAATGCAGCATTTTCAGAAATCTATATTTATATAGACATATACATGTGTACTACATCTATATATCTGAATGGCATCCCAAGTGGCATATGCAAAGTGGAAGTCCAAGGATTTGAGAACATGCACGGTTCTTACGACATGTGAAAAAGTATTGGGTGTTCTCTGCGCAAATTCAACATTACTGAAGTTGCAGTAACTTGTTAGATTTAAACAAAAAAGTCGGCAGTGTAATTACTGCTAATATTTGCTTATACATTTGCCCATACCTCCTCACTGCATTTACTTGTAGGAGAGGTATCTGTGCTGAGAGCCTCTGGTCTCCCAGGGGAGACTGTGCGTGGGAAACGGTGACACCTCCTGCCTGACACTGAGAATATTTAACAAGGTTACTGGCGACCTCTATGGGGAATTTTCATTCTGGATTTTTGTTTCCCTGCTATGCCGATATATGAAATACATTCCCATTGTCTCTGTGGCCCCTGATACTGTTTGGTCCTGGCTGTGTGGTTAAGTGAGAATTACAGCTTTCTATTTAAAAATAGATGGATGCTTCTGGAGAAAAACAACCTGAAAAACTGGAAAGCCAACAAGAAAGAATGCATGGACTTGACTCCTGACCTATGCATATGGGTAGCTAGCACTGTCTTTCCTGTGCTGTTTAATAGCTAAAAATATAAACCCCTGAGATACCATTACACAGCCCTTCTGGCTTTTACACTTCACATCAATATAAGGATGTAACTATGAATTCTTCATTCATACTTACATGAATTCTACAATGCCTTCAAACAGTTAATGTGGCATCTCAAACAGTCAACAGCAACTGCTTCAGTCCTCCAGGTTTAATTTTTCCCTGTATGTCTTCAGGACAAGCACATGTCACAGCTGTCATTTGAGGCCTCATATCATGATTGCATGCAGTATTCCTACATGACTAGTAAATGGTTATATTCCTATGTTAGTATTACAGCATTAAAATAACCAAACATGTAAAGAGTACAAAAGGCTGGAATTGAGGCTGCTTGCTGCATGTGTGGTGTTTAGGAAGACTGAAGACTCTCTAAGAGCAGGAAACAGCAGGAAGTTGGTGGTTAAATGGAGAGAACAGGACAAAAGGGGAAGAATTAATCTGCAGATTGTAAATAGACTAATTAATTACTTGAACTGCTCATTTCTTCTCTTTTTAGAGTGTGTGCTGGTGGAAGATACAGTCTAACAAGCCTTTCTCACAAATGATGCTTTCCAGTGTGGGAATGAACATCCCTACCTTTAAAGCTTGGTTCATCCTGATACGATGCACATGCACATTTATCTTGTCTTTGAAGTGCACAAGTAAACTCTGAGATAAATGTTAATACATAAATGCTGAGAGCTGAAGAGGAGGATAATGTTCCTAATTCATTATGACATTCGTCTTAGTGTGATCAGTGTCCTGAAATTGATTACATTAATTTTTCCCAAAACTGCTGCATGTTAGCCTTCTTATCCCTATTAATAGCAATATATCCTCCAGTACCAATGACACATTTCATTTTGCCTCTTAAGACTTGAAAAACAATTCTCTTGTTTGTTAATCAAAATGTCTACAGGAAGAAGAAGATAGATTTTACCTAATTAGGAACTTTAGAAATGCATGTCATCACTCTAGCAGGTTTATCTTGCCTTCACATTTCATCCTTTAACAGGAAGGCTGGGGAGGGGTTATTTACAAGGTCTTGCAATGACAGGGCTAGAGGCAATGGGTTTAAACTGGCAGAGGGGAGATTTAGACTGTTTGTTAGGAGGAAATTCTTTACAGTGAGAGGGTGGTGAAGCACTGGAACAAGTTGCTCAGGGAGGTTGTGGCTGCTCCCTCCCTGGAGGTGTTCAAGGCCAGGCTGGACGAGGCCTTGAGTAATCTGTGCTAGTGGGAGGTGTCCCTGCCTATGGCAGGGGGGTGGAACTAGATGATCTTTGAGGTCCCTTCCAACCTTACCGTTCTATGATTCTGTGATTCTAAGTGCTAACGGTTTGCTCAATGCTAGTCATTTGGGTAAATTCCTAAGAACTGACGTCTGGTGAGCTCGGTGCAGATGTCAGAGCAGCACTGGGGTGCTGGGTTTCCTTTCTGTATTTCTCAGCACTGCTTTGCAGCAGAAATGACCTGATTTCCCTGCTTCTCAGTAGACTTTCAGATCTTCCAGAAAAGATAAAAGTTGTAACAGGCAAATGACATGAAAA
Organism: Ramphastos sulfuratus; assembly: GCA_013399055.1. NCBI lineage: Eukaryota > Metazoa > Chordata > Aves > Piciformes > Ramphastidae > Ramphastos > Ramphastos sulfuratus. The sequence continues at coordinate 29,549 of WBNM01041434.1, forward strand.
TGATGGCTTATCCCCATACATTTTGTGAATGAATACTTCAGCAGTACTTTTGTTCCTCTCCAGCCGCCTTCACCATGATTGGCACTTCCACGCACTTGTCCGATCAGTGCTCGCAGTTTGCCATACCATCGTTCTGCCACTTCGTGTTTCCTCTCTGTGATGAGCGTTCTCGGACCCCGAAGCCACGGGAGCTGTGCCGGGATGAATGTGAAGTTCTGGAGAATGACCTCTGTAGACAGGAGTACAACATCGCTAGGTCAAATCCTCTCATCTTGATGCAGCTCCAGTTGCCTAAGTGTGAGGATCTCCCACGACCTGACACCTTGGAAGCTGCCAACTGCATAAGAATCGGGATCCCTGTGGAGAGGCTCAGCCGATGTAAGTCTGAGTGCTTCATCATGGAGAAAAAGTAGTGTTTGTTGCTTATCCAGGTTGAGTACGAGTATTCTTTTTGCAAAGATGTATTGCTGTGCTGGATGTTACTACTTACCATGTTAACACTAACCATAATCTTACACTGTTGCAGGGTATAGTTAGGGTAACAAGGACATTTGAAGGATGCTGTTCAGTACTGCGAAGGGTTATAGCAGCCACCCTGAACTATAACACCCTGGACTATAGCACTCTGTGTTCCCACAACCAACTTGATTTGGATTAGGGAGGGGCAGCAGCGTGTTGCAGGTTTCCTTTCTCATGTGCATGCCTCTGTCTGAGTCCTCGCCTGTCTGGAGTTTTGTTGTGAGTTTTGTTTACCTATCAATAAACCTCAGTCAGATAGGCTGTGGAAGCTTCACTGGAAAAATCCGTTAAAAAATTAAAGATGTAGCGTGGTGCATTCTTTCTGTATGGAAATCCACAAGAATATTAATCCTGTAAACTGAGTGCAGAGTGTAATTATCTTTTTCAGGATGGGTGAAAACATTGATCTCTCTTCCGTGAATTCATTTTTGCATCCAGGAGAAGAGCCATTCCAGTGCCAGTAATTATGTGCTGACAATCTTTCTGCCTATTCCATTTCCTAGCAATTAGTCAAAACTCCTTACAATGCTCAACAAGGAATCTCCAACAGTTCAAAGTGTGATAAGATTGTTCTAAATAGTAGTTGTCTGAACTCACAGTTTAAAAAGTGGAAGTCATGGCATGGCAGTGAGTGTGGAGGACTACCTGTGTGCTTGTAAGGCAATCTAGTGTAGCTGAGAAGTGGAAAAAGATGGGAAAATTATGACAGGGATAAATCGTTCAGGGAAAGAGGTATCAAGCAAAACGGATGAGAACATGAACAACAAAAAGTCAGTCAAAAGTCATCCATGATTCTCAGTGATCCGAATCAGAGTCAGAGGTGTTTCCTCTGGTGTAACAGATGCAGTGTGAGTACCCTGGGAGTCTGGAGGAAGGGCTGTGAGAGAGCTGGATTCCTGAGAGCTGGGGAGGGAGTCTCAGAAAACAGAGAAGGTAATGCTGCGTACGTGCAGAAAAACACGATTTGGTTACAGTGATGCGTGGGGGAGACAAGCACTCAAAAAGTATGAAGACAGCAAAACAGAAAGAATAAAGATAAGAGTTCAGCAGATATGAAAGTGACGTATGCAAAGATTAAGAAAAGCCTGAATCCTTTATTTCTGAAGAAGAAAAGAAGGAAAAGCTGACAAGAGGCATTGGAAAATGCAGCACCGATTTCTCTAGGAAGTGAGCAGTGTGAGCAGTGTGAGCAAGACAGTAATATTATGAGAAGTAGAAATGGCAGGTTTTTGCGTGCTCCCAGACCTTTTCTAGGGTGAAACTCTCATCTAATTTAATTTATCTTGTCCTGTATATAAAGGTCCATAGGTACTCTTTAGTATCAACTGATACTCAATTACCAGATATTACTGTATATAGCCATGCAGCTGAGCCACTCTAGGGCACAATCCAGAAATAACTGGGTGTAAGAGCACAGATACTTGCAGAACTGAAATTTCGAACCCCACAACTTTAATTTAAATCATGAAGCCCCTTTACTCTGCTCTCGTCNTTCAAGTATGCTTGCTTACATGGTCTGCACATTTCAACCCTTTTGGTCATGCTGGCCCTTGATTGGTTTGTCAAACTGTGTTGCAGATCATCAGTGCTACAATGGTTCTGGAGCAGACTACAGAGGGACAGTCAGCGTCACCAAGTCTGGTCACACTTGCCAACTCTGGGACTCCCAGAGTCCCCACAACCATGATCTGACCAGCACACAGTTCCCAGAGCTAGGTGGAGGACATGCGTATTGTCGAAACCCCGGAGGTCAGATGGATGGGCCCTGGTGTTTTACAAAGAACAAAAACGTACGCATGGAACTGTGTGACATACCTTCTTGTAGTATGTATTCTCTTTCTTTTTTTCCCCCTACTACTATCCTGAATCCTGAATGTGCAATTTTGAATGTTCCCTGTTTTCACAAGTACAATTCACTTAGGAAATGCTTTCAAAAGTTCTACTTGCCATCCATAATGTGGCACCTTTGTTTTGTGCTGTGGGTGGTTAATAATTTCTGGAGATGAGCTTGTAACTGATAGTGTGTCACCTTTTTATTATATATTGGGTGCTTTAGATGAGGTAATAATTAACGATACTGCTGCAGTTTGTATGCTAACTTGCCAAATGCCAGACTTGGCTTACTTATCACTTGAATGTCTTCCAACCTGGTTGATTCTATGATTTGCCCGTGCTACTTAGTGGCATATTGCTTCCAGTCATCTTGCAGATAGCAAGGATTTTCAGATCCTGTAGAGGGAGACAGAGCACCATGCTTGGTTGGAAGGAACCCTGTGAAGCAGAGGTGTCATAAACCAGCTGATCTTATAAAAAAAGTCCTAGCTTTCTGCTAGTGGCTCTGTACTGCTGAACTTATAGCAAAAATAAAAAGAACAGCCCTCACAGCTTAATACTCTCCCACTCATTTTCCTGTATTGGTATAGCCTTCACTTCAGAGCTGTTACAACGATAAATGTCTTTGGATGTGACAAAGCAGCTTAATACTGTGCTTCATTAGGAATAAAGGCACATTTCCTGTAGCAGCAGATATATCATGGAGGCTAAAACCCTCTTCTTTTTACAGATTGCCTGGATATCTAAGAGTTCTCAAAACTGATACGAAATTTCTTAGTTGACTCATTTTTTATAAGTAGCATGATTCGACATTTAGAATAAATCTCTATGTTGCATGTGACATGGTGTAAAGATAACACTGGGATGTGGTTGTAGTGAAAGCAGCAGCCACAAATAGCAAGATCATGGATTGCAGAAAACATCCCACCCAGACATCACTGTAATTTCCTAATACCAAGAAAAAAAAACTTTTTAGGAAAGTTCCAACAGTCTTATCAAGTGTATTGATGGCTCTTTTGTGACTGTCTCATGGCAACATAAGAGCACCTTCAGTTTATTACAGAACGAATAATACCTCTGCCAATAAGAAGTAAGATTTATTTTACTCTGGACAGAAGCAATATGAGTGGAGGTCAAATGAGGACAATGTGCTGATGAAATGGCTGAATGTGGGAGGTGTCCCTGCCTATGGCATGGGGTTGGAACTAGATGATCCTTGAGGTCCCTTCCAACCATACCATTCTATGATTGTATTCTATGAATATAGGTGAGAAGGCCTGATTGCAATGCTGTGCTGTGGTTTATCACATTGATTTATATACTATGATGAAGACTACTCACTTGTTTGGGCTTTGTTTTTTTTTTTTCCTGAACGAGATAATGCAATGATATTCTGGTGTATGTTCTGCAGTTTCTCCAACCAGAAACTTCAAAAATAAAGTGAAATAAACCACATACTGTTAGAGTCAGGGCAGTAAATGTTGAGTTTATCTTCATGCTGCTGGTTACTCTGTCCATTCTTTGAAATATGTAATGGATAATTATAGAGAATGGGGAAACACTAATGTGACTTTCATTTTCAAGCTATAGGAGTTAATTTTTTTGTTTAAAATACAGCATTAATAATCATACCGTAGGTTGTTGGGATTTTATTTACTGATGAATTAATTAAAAAAAAAAACAACAACAACAAAAAAACCCCCAACCCTTATTGTAAACAATGATAATTTTTGTGCCTGACAGGTCCACGTGACAACAGTAAAATGGGAATCCTCTACATCCTGGTTCCCAGCATAGCCATTCCTCTGGTTATTGCCTGCCTTTTCTTTCTGGTCTGTATGTGCAGAAACAAGCAGAAGGCATCTGCTGCTACACCACAGCGCCGCCAGCTGATGGCATCTCCTAGCCAGGACATGGAAATGCCACTCATCAATCAACACAAACAGGTATTTTTTTTGCAGATCTTTTTTGTGATGCACAGTTCCAAATTGTCATGATTTTCAGCATGTCAGGTTGTCAGTGTTCAAATTGAGCCATGTTGTGTAGGATTTTATTTTCATGCTGTATTAGCCATCTACTCCAGTAAAAACTAGGTCTTGCACTCACTAGTTGTATTCAGAAATTCTAGCTTCAGGCAACGGCTTTCAGGACAAAGTGTTTTACGACGTTTGTCCTTACCTGTCAATCCACATTCTGCCTGTCGTCTCAGTGACTGGAGGTGCTGTTGTTTCCCGTCCAGTCTTCAGCCTGCAGCTCACTTTCAGTCCTGGTAACAACATGGCTGGTTTGCTCGTTTAAAGCAGGGTACATGGCAGGGTTTCTCGTCTAATCCGTTGACTGCATCTGTGAGTATTCTCAACCACCGCTGAGTGGGTTTGCTGAGCTGAGGTGCAACATGCTTCACAAAGGACAGTGAAATGAAAATGGCTTTGAACTTCCGTCTACAGATCTCAGATCCTGCATACATTTTTTCTGGCTCAACTGACTGATCTCTAAGCTAAAGTCCTGTTCAGAACTAATGTTGAATTTTTAATCACAACATTTACAAGATGCAAGTTCTAAAAAACAATGCTCAGTTGGGAAGAATTGGCAACATCTGTTCAGGAAACTAGAATATTTCCAAGATAGTACCAATTGTAACAAATTGCATTGACTTTATGTTGTAAGGAGGAGGTTTGACGGCTGAATCTGGGCTGTGCTAAAAACCGCCTGGTCCAGACCACAGTGTGTTGGCCACTAAAATCAGAGCTTGTTCCCAAATCACCTGTTAAAGCCTCTTTACAGCCTGCCCTGATCCCTTGTGCTGCAGTTGCCTTTGTTTGAAGCTATGCTGGCCGTGTCTGGCTCAGTTGGGTACTCCTCCAGCCCAAGCTCATCAGGATGGATCCATTAGAGCACTATCACAAATTCCCCTGCTTTCTCTGCCAGCTGCAGGAGGGAAGCTTTGGAGATTTCTCACTTTTGCGCTTGCCACTTTTTCCTTCATCTACCAGGGAAAAATTCCTTCTTCCTTCTTGCACCCCGCTCTTCATCATAGCTAGCATAAGAGTGCTCAGCTAATAGATGTCATCATTTGCCAGATTTACTCTGAACCCGTTATTCATTTAGCAGGAAATATGGTTCATCCTTTGTAAAAATAATTTTATTCATCATTTTGCAGCATAATTCAACTTGCATTTCTAATAGCAATGTAACACATTTCAAGGTTAACTGTAAAATCAATATACTGTACTGATGTGGATATGCAAAGACCTGAAAATTAATTTTTGCCATATTTATCTTCCATTTGGAGCCTTTAACCACTGAGAGCTTTTCTTTGATAAGGGATCTGTTGTTTAGAAAAACATTGTGAATTTTTCACTGAATTGTTTCCTTTACTTCATTTCAGGCTAAACTTAAAGAAATCAATTTGTCCACCGTGCGGTTTATGGAGGAACTAGGAGAGGAGAGATTTGGCAAAGTCTACAAGGGTCATCTTTTTGGTACAGCACCAGGTGAACAGACACAAGCTGTTGCTATTAAGACACTTAAAGACAAAGCAGAACTGGCTCTTCGGGAAGAATTCAAACATGAGGCAATGATGAGATCACGATTACAGCACCCAAATATTGTTTGTTTGCTAGGAATAGTTACAAAGGAACAACCTATAAGCATGATATTTAGTTATTGTTCCCACAGTGACCTCCATGAATTCTTGGTAATGAGATCTCCCCATTCAGATGTTGGCAGCACTGACGATGACAAGACAGTAAAATCCACTCTGGAACCAGCAGATTTTTTCCATATTGTAACTCAGATAGCTGCAGGAATGGAGTACCTTTCAAGCCACCACGTTGTCCACAAGGACTTGGCCACCAGAAATATACTGGTGTTTGATAAACTGAATGTCAAAATATCTGATTTAGGCCTTTTCAGGGAGGTTTACGCTGCTGATTACTACAAACTGATGGGAAATTCTCTTCTTCCTATCCGGTGGATGTCACCTGAGGCTATTATGTATGGCAAATTTTCTGTCGATTCAGACATATGGTCATACGGAGTTGTGTTGTGGGAAGTTTTCAGCTATGGCCTGCAGCCTTACTGCGGTTATTCTAACCAGGATGTCATTGAGATGATCAGGAACCGGCAGGTTTTACCATGTCCTGATGACTGCCCCACATGGATATACACTTTGATGTTGGAGTGTTGGAATGAATTTCCCAACAGAAGACCGAGATTTAAAGATATACACAACAGATTAAGAACATGGGGAAACCTTTCTAATTACAACAGCTCAGCGCAAACCTCTGGGGCAAGCAACACCACTCAAACAAGTTCTCTCAGCACAAGCCCTGTTAGCAACATCAGCAATGCTAGGTACATTGGACCAAAGCAGAAAACTCCATCTTTCCCTCAACCACAGTTCATACAAATGAAAGGGCAGATGAGACCGATGGTCCCACCTCCTCAGCTCTACATTCCAGTCAATGGTTACCAGCCAATGCCTGCCTATGGTGCTTACTTGCCAAATTTTTATCCTGTCCAAATTCCAATGCAAATGGCTCCTCAGCAAATGCCTCCCCAAATCATTCCCAAACCAGGCTCCCACCACAGCGGTAGTGGATCCACCAGCACAGGCTATGTAACAACAGCGCCTTCCAATGCATCAGTGGCTGACAGGGCTGCTCTGCTCTCAGAAGGCACAGATGACACACACAATGGAACAGAAGACATCACCCAGAATGCTGTCCAAGAGGAAGAGGAAGAGGAGGGCTCTGTGCCTGAAACAGAATTGCTTGGTGATAATGACACACTTCAGATGGACGAAGCAGAAATTCAATCAGAAGCTTAATGAATTTGGCCTCATTACTAAGAATTTTACATCACTTCCACATGTGGAGACTATAGATCCTTAGGCTTAATAGCAATGATTTTGATCTGACTTAAAGAAGGAAAACTGAAAAACCTACACTCCTGTAAAGTGCAGCAGTAATGGTATACTGAGTTTATTAACCATTGCCACCATCAGATTTTGCAAATATGATGGTATAGAATTGCTGGGTTTAATCTTTTTTTACTGTCCTACAGTTCTTGAGGGAAGCTGCTTTTTTCAGTTATGTACTGTTGCTGTGCAACATATTGCAGAGTAGCATTGCACATCATGTATATCATGATATGTGGGTGTAATGTTAGTGATTTATGCTTAAACCAGTAATGCAAAAAGGAATCCAGCTATGGTTGTAGAATTTCTCTGAGCACAAAGAATGGCCCGAGTGCGATGGACAGCTGTTTAGTTTATAGTATTTATCTCTTTGATATAATGGACACGAGATTTTTGCTTGGTTTTTGTCTGAGAAAATTACACATTGAGGGTGCTGATCTGTGCTTGTATTAGGATTACCAGAACAGTAGGAGAACAGAACACAAACCTGACTATGCTGAGTCAGAACATGGGCCTCTCCAGCTCAGTAGCGTGTCTCAAAAGGCTATCAATAATGTCTGCCCAGGGAAGACTGCAAGGACAATTTCCCTTGTAGAATTTCCCCAGCCTCCAGCAATCGCTAGCTTAGGGACTTCCCAAGCCATAAGTGAAATTCTTTTCTGTTCAATCAGCCTTGATGGAATTTTCTACCATGAATTTATCCAAATAATTTCGAACCCACATAAACTTACAGCATCCACAACATCCTGTGGAATAACAAGTGAGGAAAGAGGATGTCTTTCTTTCATCATTCCCAATGAATGACTGTGACAGAAGCTTCCAAATGAGATCATCTGACTGCATTTTTGGATGAAAGTATTCCTTCTCTGCTGTGTATTTTCAGCAGCAAGCAGCCTTAATACACTGTTAACCAAAAAATGGGGATATTGTAGGGGATATCGTAGGTGTGCACTAACTTAACAATCCAACTTTAATTGCATATTGTTTATCAAGTACAGGAAAGGACTCCACATGTCTGTTCCTACGTTGTAAAAGTGTTGGGGTTTGTGTGGGGTTACAGACTTACTTGATTTAACACAATTGCTGATGGATTGTACGTGAATCCATATTTTTTCCTGCCTCTTTAGTGAAAATGAATCTTTGAACCTTAGAAGACCGAAATAAGCAATACTGTATGAAGTGCTGGGTTTGTGCTTCTATGAGTCATGTACAGGCCTTTAAATGTAATTTATGTTTTACTACATTTTATATCCTTTTTTTAATTGAAATATTTTGGGGTATTTTGAATGAATGACATTATAACTTATCCATTCACAATATTCACACGTGGCACGGTTCTGTTGTATTGCTGTTCCATTTTATTAAACGTGGAGACAGGTCCTTACATTTCATGACCCTTTCTGTAATACAAGCAATACACATTCTCATTATAGCATTGTAGCCAACACACACTATAGCTATAAGTTGTACATCTAACATGAAGCATCCAATAAAGTGATGCAAAAATTATGATTAAATATGTTACCTTTATAGTTCCTAGAGCTGCTTTTTGTTATAATACTTGGTGGAAATAGAAATGGTCACAGTTCCTTAGGTTACAGGTTTCACACCTAAATTATAAATTCTTTCATTGGGATTTACTTGTAAATCATGTATCATTGTGATCTAGACCCTGTGTTGATGGTATGGCAGCATTACGTATTTCCAGCATTTCACCTGGATTTGGAAACGCACTGGCAGGAATAAAATATGAAAACTTCATTACTTGTGTTAATATAACGCAGCTTTGGGTGCTATAATTAAATAAAGGATAGATAAAAGAAAAAATAAGTTCTTTGTTTCTTCTAGGTTTCCTATTGTCAGAGTAATGAACCTGGTTAATCGACTACACTAACTTACTGCCTGAAAAATAAAGAATAAGTGATCCATTTACACCACAGATACATCAGTCAGAGAAGAGATGCAGTATATGAATGACCAGTAGTCAGTGGAAGTTTCTGTACAGCACTTTCTGAAGTTCAGACCATTTCTGACAGTCAAAGAGCATTACAACTTTGAGTGCTTTGGATGCAGTTTCAGACACTCCCAATTCCCTTGTTCAAGCCTCAGGAATTCAAGCCTATAAATCATTATAATTAGAAAAAATAGGACAGTCTCCTTTGCTGACTTTCTCGTCCCCACTAAGATGTGGATATGCTCCCTCAAATGGATGGGAGGGGAGCCGTATGCAATTGTCTGTACCAGCCTTGGTGATACCCACAATACCACAGTCGTAATTTCTTTCTTCTGCTCTCTGTTGTTGTGGGGACACTTCTCTGAGCTCCCACAATCAGAGCATTGACACCATGAAAACACCTCCTCTGTGGGTCTGGTGGGCACCTGTATTTAAGTGGTTACCAAAACAGTACCAAAACAATACTGGCTGCTTTGTCATAGGGACTGGCAGTAACTTCTCACCCTGCAACTCTCCATCCTATGATGTCTGTGGTAAAGACCTGCTCAGAGTCAGGATCAGCCTTTCCTCCCTAGGATTTGGAAGCAAGGCCAAGGAAGAGTAGTGAAGGGCTGTGGTGATAAGTGGATGGGATGAACTGGTAAGGCAGGAGAAGGGCTGGGGCCCAGTATAGCCACCAAATGGTGCTCTCTAGGGCATTCAAATTTACTTTTCCCTGCCAGGCCTAGCAAAGATGGTGTTTGCTCTTGTGACAGAACAATTTTCCCATCAAAAAAATGCATGTCTGAATGGCCATAGGAGGGTAAGGTGGTTTTGAGAAGACTGGAATGCTTCAAAAGTTTTCTCTTGCCTCTTGATAGTTCCCTACTCCGCTTCAGCCATTATGATTTTCCTAAGAAAGTACAACTGACCTTGGGAACAATTGATGAAGAATTGATAGTGTCCACAGCAGCCTGCTGATGAGCCAGAAGGCTGTGGCTGACAGAGACTGCCTCTTTCCCATCTGCAGTGGTATATGACAATCAGGTTCATGCCCTCCCACCCCACACATGCCATGTTCATCTGTCCTCAGTCAGACCTAGCTCTCTAATATGGTGGAGATGTCTTATCTTGGCTCAGAAAGCTGTTGGAGAAAGGTGCAAAGAGCCCAGGTGGCATTACCCACTTCTCTAATGTCCAGCCTATGCCTACAGAGCATTAAAGTGCTCCCAAGATTCACTTCAAGGCAGGACAAAGCAGCACTGTGCTGGACAGCTCTCTGGTGGGTGGTGATCAGCCTAGCACCAGCAGGCCTGAAGGTCTGCACTGCCCATATTCAGGAGTTCTGTTGAGAAAGAGGTGAGGAGGGAAACGCAAGGCAGGAGGGCTTTGGGTGTGGCACAGCCACCACTGCCAGGACAAGGTGTTGACCTGTGACAAGGTTTTCTTAGACTTTGTGTGGCCCAGAGCATAAAGAACCAAAGATCTCTAGGATCTTGTAGTGATTTTTTCACCCAGGCATCTGCCTGTGCCTAAAAACAAGTATGGGTCTCCGTTTGCAAATTTGAGTAGATGGGGAATGGATTTGCAATCATAAGGCAGGGAATTTCAGGGATTATTGGTAACCTGACGAAGGAAACTGACTGAAGAGGAGGTGTACACCTCCACCATGCTAGGACAGCCTGGCAAGAATGCCAGTCTAAAAGCCCGTTCTGATATTGCTCAAGGCGTTCTGATCTGTTTTATCGATTGGGACTATAGGGAAGATAAAATTACAAACAATACAGTATGAAGAGATGTGTAAAGACACAGGATTCTACTATGAATTATGCAAAATTAATAATAGATAGTTATTTTTAAATCCAGGCAAAGATTGTTAATAACTACAAAAATTGTTTATTAACATTAAATCTCACCAGAAAACTTATTTACAACACACAGTTTGGATGCTTATACATACTTATCGTCTGCCTCTTTCCCCTGCACCCTGGGGAGTCTGGGAAGAACCAGAAGCCTCAGTAGCAGACAAGGAATTAACAGAACTCCTTGAAAGTGTTTGGGTGTTGTCTGAAGCTGTAGCTAGTCCCGCGAGTTGGGGGCTAATTTTTGTGAGTAAATATCCAAAGCCTCTCTCTAAGAAATTCTGTAACTAGATTCTATTGTGCCTTTCTGCCTTAGCAGAAGGGAGCTTCTCAAGTGCCCTGGCAAGAGGTATAATTGAAACTAAGAACCTCTTTCCTGTTTGAAGTTTAATGTTTGCATTAAACATAACACCCATCTTCAAGAAGGGAAAAAAGGATGAACCTGGGAACTACAGACCAGTCAGTCTCACC